>BJCN01339649.1:9128-35803 GCA_018326445.1 Flaveria brownii
CCACTCGGGTTAATTACCCTAACCTTGACTGGAGGTCTAAACGAGTGCATTATTAGCCTGTTCACACCCATGCTTAAGGTAGGCATGGGTAGGGGCAATTTATTACAGTTACAATTCGGTTGTGGTGCTTATATAATATTGTAGTATCGTTTGATCGACAATCAAATCATGGAAAGACTCGTGGTCCATTACACTGTTTGCTATTACTTTGAAACCTGGGAACTCACCAACTTTATGTTGACATATTTCATGCATGTTTTCTCAGGTATTTTACATTTGCATCAAGTTAAGCTAGTTTGGGCCACGTCGCATTTAGGGCCATTCATGTTGTTTGGGACATTTATTGTTGTATTGGTCTTATTTTGAAAACAATTACATTAGTACTACTGCTTCCGCAATTCAACTCTGAAAAATAATTATGTATTTTTAAAGTTATTTGCATCGTATGCTTACTATATCATGTAGTGGTCGATCAATGACTATGGTTTCCATGACGTTCACGCCCCGCGGGAAACCGCCGTGGTTGGGGGTGTGACAGTGTTCCCTTGTCTGGTTTTTTGGTCAACGGATCCCCGGAGCAGGGAGGATTCCCGTCCGGGAAAAATAAACATTGTATGCCAAGTCTTCTCCAAAGTAGATTCCCGAAAACCACTCCTCACCTAATATATTTGCTTTATAATTATTTGTTCTCATTTTAATCTTATGTAACTTCTATATATATTTTTATATTTCATAATTATATATAATATAATCCGGTACTTGAAAACAATCCGAGTAGTTTGGCCAGTGAACTGCAAAGAGCCTGGTTCGGTTAACAGTCTGGTTTTCGAAACGCTGGTGATGATAGTATCATGATTTTTGATAGGTTTATGAAGATCATGAAACACAAAAGCAATAATCCCCAAATGTTTTTGTTGAGATTGAATGCTTGTGAAAGTGTGATGATGTCATGATTGAAGGTATGTTTATAACAAATATGAAACTCATGAAGCTATTATTAAGATGGCTGGATGATTATGTGATGTAATGCTACATCGATATGATGAAGTTTAGTCTGTTTGTATGGTTGTTCACAAGGAAATAAAGTTGTTTATAATCTATTTACCAACACTTATCAAACGATGTTCTTTGTTTGTGTTTATTTATTAAGAAAATAAACTTTTCACAAACACTTACCAAACATACATGAACACAAAAAAAACGAACAAACATAATCAAATGCTCATGAACATAAATGAATACAAAAGAAAGCTTGTCTTACTTTAACATAAACTAAACCTAATAATTTGAAAATACTTGACATAATAGTCATAAATATAAGTTATAAAAAATAAAAAGTTTGTCAAGCTTTAACGTTAACTGAAGTTAAAATGGGTCAATTGAGTAATGTTGACAGAGAGATATAGTATAACTAGAGTTTCTTATTTTTAAACATTAAAACTAGTAAAATGTAAATATAAAATCTTCAAACAAACAAACATAAACGAACATAAATGAACACATTATTGAACATTCCATGAACATAAACGAACAAACGTGGCCTTTGTTCATATTCCATGCAATTCCATAAAAATTGCCATTTGAATCAAAATGTATAAATTTTGTCATTTGAATCCTTAGGTTTCACTAACATTGTCATTTGAATCCATTTGATTACACATAATTAACACCATTATCTTTTTTCGTTAACTTCCCAACATGATGGGTATTTTAGTAAAAGAACACTACAAAACAAAGAACCAACACACGTGAGGGGTTTTATGCGTTCAATCTTTTTCGGTAATCATAATTATGATTTGATTTATAGGTAGTCTTTTGTTATTTTATCTTCTTAATGTCCTATTCATTTATTAATCATGTTACTTTTGTCCTTTTTGTTACATCACATAATTCTTTGCTTTAATGTTTAGTTATCGTTACGATGATTAGTGGTTTATGATCATTATTCATGGACTGTTAATGTGATATTGTTCATTGTTCTTTTTTACTTTAATGATGATTTGTGTTTTATAGCTATGATTTAATCGGTTGGTAACTCGGTGTCATATTATTTTTATTTATATTTTATTTTTTGTGGTATATGCTTCATGAAGTTAGAAAAAAGTCGTGGTTATCTTTAGATTTTATTTTATTTTACAGGTGGATTTAATTACAATAACAATTATCAAAAGAGATTAAACGTATAAAACCCCTCAAATGAGTTGTTTTTTATATTTTGTAATTGTTTTGACTAAACTACCTCTAATATATGAAAGTTAATGTTGTTAATTTTATGTAATTAAGTGGATTAAAATGATAAATTTAATGAATTTTTTGGATTCAAATGAAAATGAATGATGTTAGAAATCATTTTGAGCCAAGGAATAAGATATTGTCCAACAAATTCTAAACAATTCCAGACTATCACATAAATAGGCCAAGTTGTCATGTGCGGGTGTGGCCATGGGGGTGTCAAGTTGCCTATATGGGCAATATGGGTAAATGTAATGTTCGTGAAAATAATCATGTATCATTTAAATTTCCTTAATCCAGAAGTTTTAGAAAAGGTAATAATTAAGGTTTGTTAAGTAGAAAACTTTAACTTGCATTTATATAGTATGCTTGTGATGAGAAAAGTTACGGTACAAAGTGACTTTTTCGTGTGAAGCATACGAAGTTATCACGCAAGAATGAATGTTAAGGGTGGATTTATAATACATGTATAATAATTAATCACATATAGATGAAATCATCACGTAAAGGTGGAATTATTACGCAAGAAGGTATTCTTGCGTGATAATTTCATCTATGCGTGATAATAGCACGCGAGTGTAATCCGCCTTTCGTGATTATACTTTTTCTTTCGTGGTAACTCCCCCTAAACTTCATACGCTTCGTATAAAAGACACTTTGTATTGTGACCGTCAGCTGTTTGTGATCATGTCGTTTGTTATTAGTTAAATGAATACGGGAAAGGTAGAATTGTTTTATAATTATGTTTAAGAATGTTCTTACAAGGTTATAAATATTGATTTGTAAAAAAATATTTCAAGTAAGTTCTTATTTATAAACCCATTGATGTAAGCTGGCTTGACTTATCACGTGATTCAGGTGAGTTCAATAGGTGGTCGCCTTTTGTTTTTAGTGGTCGTGTTCAGAGAAGGAAGAGCTCGTGATTGAGCAACAGCCAAACCAAAGGTGTTCAGTTCATGGGCTTTCACGTGCAGAATAGCAACCTTTGTTGTCATTTTGTATCATCTCTTGTATCATCTCTAGCGATGTCATTCACTTGATCAACAAGGTTTAAGGTAAATGTTCAAGACTTTATTATGGCTTGTTCTTTATTTCATTATTCTCACAACTAGACTCCTAATTGGCGCTCTTGATTAGATCAAGAGTTGTACGTAGGGGCAACCTTGAAGCGGAGCGGGGTGGGTGACCCGCCCATGGCCCGATCTTCTTCAAGGCTCAAAAATATTAATTTCTTAATATTATATATGTATGCATAATTTTTCATAAAAAATCTATAAGCTATTAACGAACCTATTGGCAAACCCCATAACGGTATATTTAATTATTTTAGCTATTAAACCTTACCATAGAGCATATTAATATTTAAATTAGTTTAGCTTACTACCATTTACTCAATCTAAACTCAATTTAGTATCTTTACGCAATCCAAACGTAAGTTCATACCCAAATAAAAAAAAGCCAACTAAGGTAGCGGGGTAGAAGTTCTATCAAGAAGAAGCAAGGACGAGTTTAGTTCTGAATGTGTCGACCTCACAATCTCACATCACAACTCACAAGACACGATTCAGGTTTCAGGATGATTATAAGTTTCTAACTCATAAAATCAAGGTATGTAATTGACCATATGATTTTGATTTTTGATGCTTTATATGTTGGAAATTGAATGTTTGATTTTTTTGATAGAAGTTCCATATTTAGTTCTTGTATTTAATAATTTTGATTTTTGAATAATTGAAAGTATGAAGCTTAAAATTTGTATGCAATAATCAAGATGATTAGATGATTTTTACATAGGTACATGTTTGCAATTGGATGTTTGAAACTTTTTTTTAGAAATTATTCCTGCTAAAAAAGAAAGAAAATAGAAGAAGAAAAAAGAAAACCTCAAACAGGGATATACATAAGTTTTTCCAAAAACAATCTCAAAGTTCTAATGTTGATCAATGTAATGTGATTATTGTTGATGCTAACGAATATGAAGATGATGTAATGATAATGTGGATAAATATGACATTGATGCTAATGTAGATTTAAATGTGAGGTATGTAAATTTTAACTCTAATTCTAATACGGTTGGAGAATCTTTTCTAGGTTTTTTGATATTTGATGATATCACCGGTAAAGGACTTTTTGATGTTACACTTGAGGAATCAAAGTCTCTTGGTCTAGATATCGATGATATGTGCGGTGAAGACTATGATAATGAATCAAACACGAAAGGAAAATATCATGGAGTTTAAAAAGATTTTTAAATGGCGATGACAACAACAGCGACGACAAAAACTACTAGGGTCACTTTGCAATGAGTGCTACTCCTGGAACTAATACAATTCGAAACTCAATGTGTCTTGGTTGATATAAACCAAGCAATACGTTTGGAAACACAACGGAAAAATCCGCCAAAATGGGTACATCTTCGATCTGCCTTTCTTCCTTTGTACTCATGACATATGTCATGTAGTACAGCCTTTCCTCATGCATTTGTTAGCTTTCAAGTTGGAGTTAATGTTTAAGGACTCCTTAGGTCTTTCACCTGAATTATCAACACCATCCCCTCAATCAATGAATTTTTACCAACTTCTTGTCACATAAAATCTCGGCTCAGTTTTGAGCTAACCAAATTATACCCATTGCGGCATCAAAGCTTCCCAATTAAACATGCATCAAGTCTATGGGAAATAGATGATCATCTAGTTCAGGATGTAGTCGCTAATTATCTCGTCAGCTTGAATAGTTTTACTGTCGACTAATTCTATAATGTAGATATTTGTTAGCTTAGAGGGACTAAGTTCTATCCTAGGTGTAAAGGATGTTAAGACAAAAATCTTACTTGCACCGGTATCAAATAACACAAAAGACTGTTTTTTAGGTATGTACTAGTTACAATATCAGGCTCCTTTCTGGCGATGTCAGCATTCATCATAAAGGCCCTACCAGAAGGCCTGCCAACTATAGTCTTATTCTCTTTCAGTTTAGGGCATTCTGGTCTAATGTGTTCAAGACTCCCATACTAGTGAAACCTGGGCAGAGCCAACTTTTTTGCCTTACAATCTGATGTATAGTGACTAGACTAATTACACTTGTAATACACATTTATCTTAAAATCACTATCATATTGCTCGTAGTAGTACTTGTTACAGAGGGGTTGATTTCCTCTATATGGTTTCTTCTCATTGTTCTTGTTATCGTAACCACCAGTTTTGTTCTTGGTACCTCCACCATTACCATCACTTCTTCCCCAAGTTGGAAGACCTTCCCAAACTGATTTCTAAATTTACCTCCAAACTTATTTCCAAACCTACACTTTCAATTCTTGTCATCCCATTTCCTTTTTGTTCCAACACTAGTTTCACCACTTTTATGTCCCTCACAATGAATCACCTCATTTTTTACTGCTCCCGCGAGCTCTACTATTGACTAAAAGGTGTCTGGTTTGTTTGACATGACCATAACCCAGATATGTGGTGTTAAACTCCACACATATCTTCCAATGCGTTTGGACTTAAGGGTCACTCTAGATATGGCAAAACACTTGCTAACTCACTGAATCTATTTGTGTATCCCAACCAATTAGTACCTTTATTTTCTAATTGTATAAGCTCCTCTTCTATCTTCTCAATCTCATCATAAAGCTAGTATCATTCAGTCATCAACCTTTTGAATTCTCTCCAAGTCATTCGACTAACACCATTCATTCCTAGGGTTTGGAGAACTGTGTTCCACCATGACAAAGCTCCATCCTTAAGCGAGTGAGTGGTAAATCTGACTTTGTTTCTTTTAGTAGAGTTGTTGATTTCTAATATTGCATGCTTCTGTTTCTTCCATTCTTCTTACTGTTCTTGTAGCTTTCTTAGTTTCATAGTAATCGATCATTTGGTTTACAAGGATTGAAGGATTTGTAGGTGAAATGGTTAGAGCTCCCTCGGTTTCTAATTTTATGTCATTGGAGTCTTCATTATCGTCCCTAAGCAATGACCCTAAAAGTATGGGTGCTTCTCCATCGCAAAGTTCTACGATGGCATCTAGGGATCCTCAAACCACCCCGTATACCCTAGGTGAACATTGTGTTGTGCCCTCGATCACATCCTTCTCAGGAGGCTCCTCGTATGGCTAGGCGAGGATGTGGGAGGGAAACTCCGGTAATGGGGGCATTCCTTCACAACTGGCAACATTGAAGCCCCAAGAAACTACAAACTAGCAATTATCAAGCCTAGCCACTGTTAGCAATAATTCACCCACAATTCTTGCAAAATCCTTATGTTAATCCTTGATTTCATGGTTCCTCATAAACCCTTAATTGTTCTATCCCTTAAACCGGACCAAGACACCTCGGTTCCTCTCCTCATGATTTGCTGCTGAAAATTGACAAAAGAGAGCTCAAGTAGCCACAGGTTCGATCTCTACACATATAAATTCATCTCATAAGTCTTAATACATTTATATGATAATTTGATTCCTAATCAATTTTAATTTGTTTCCACAGAAAATTTCAGCCTTCTTGCTCCCATTCTAAACCTACAACCGCCCCATAACAACCCCAAGAATCATATCCGACAAGGTAGCGCAAAAATACAAATTTAAACCTCTGAATTCTCATGCTAACTTATGATTTCAATAATCTATTGTAGTAAGTCACTGACCTTTCAAAATCCACAAAATTTACAGCCCTTTTTGACCTGTTTTAAGCTTCTAAAAGTCATGAACTTCAGTGCCAACTCAAGACTTTATTAACCAAATGGGACGAACCTAAAATTTTAATATAAACAATTAAAATAAAGACTTTGGCAAGAAGAATCAAGTAAAATGCTCTCCTTGAATGGTTAAATGATTTTAAACAGGTTTGAATTAAAAAAAATAAGTAAAATAGCTATTTGTCTCCAAAAGTCACATAATTACCAGCACCTTAGTAAAACTGTTCTAAATCTAAAAAAAAAATATTAAAATAGGTGCAGGTCATCATTTTGTATTTATTATAAAATTTATATTGAAAAATCATAGGAAAAGCATACAATGATAATAATTAGAAAATCCGTTAAATTAAATATATAATATCTTCTCCGAACCTTTTAGATTTTATAGAACCATAATAAAATATAATATAATATATAACTATCTTTCTAATAATTATTAGAAATCACAGCCTTAAATGAACATGTGATTCAGTGTAAGTACAATTTTTTAGATCTTAAATATAAGTATAGCAACACAAATAAATTAAAACTAACAATTATAAGTAAGAAAAATATTTATTTCTATAAATAGTATTAGAGTAGACCATAAAAAAAACACTAAATATGGATTACTCAATTATGGAATCATAGGACAATAGGCTAGCACATCTCCAAATGAAAGTTTGTACATTAGTCCATAAATGGATGAGAAAACTCTCTAGCCCATCTAAACCCCTTTTTTATTTTTATGACACGTGGGACTTGAACCCAAGACCTCTACATATTTTAATAAAATCTTGAGATGCCTAACCTTAATCATTTGAGCTAATTATGATCATTGGTTTATAAAATAATAGTTAAGGCTTTGTTATAATTATTTGAGTTTAAATACATTAAGTATGGAGCATCTAACAATTCAGTTTAGTAAAACCCACCCATGGATCATCCAAACCCGTTTTCAATACCTATTTTATTACAATTACTAAAAAACCCAAACCCTAATACCTCGACCCCATTCGTGACCGTAACCCTTGCCCATACCCCTCATTCGATTAAACACCACACCACACAAACAATTCTCATTTGATCTTTGTTCTTGCAATTGTTTGTGATTTTAGACGTTTCTAGCATCAAGAAATATTTTGTACTCGAGGATTCATAGTTACAAGTAATGGTGACTTTCATATATTTGTTTAGTATATTCATATGAAACCCTACTTCATCCAAACACAAGTCTAATCAAGCAAACGTGTCAAATTTAAAGTTGATTATATGTTGTTATGGCTTACTGTATAACTATATGGATTTGTTAATATTGGAAAAAAATCTAGTTTGCATGAAAACCGAAGTTACTAATAATAGTACCGTTAATTTGGTGATTTTCTATAAAAAGTGGATTCTTGACACAATTGTGGTGTTATGTCGATGCTAGTATGTTAGTTGAATCATGTTGAAAGGTTTTGATGATTTAGATTCGAGAATTTAACTTGGTTTTCATAGGTTACTAAGAATAGAAACTTTATTGATGGTGATGTTATGTGGATTGAGTTTTAGATGTGTATGATAGATAGATAGATAGATTGTAACGACTGTTTATGTTTAGGTAGAACATATGAATGGATTATGAATGATTAAATCATAGAGATCAAGTTTTCTAGTTTATAGTTTATTAGAAATAGTACCTTTATTGGTTTAGTAATCAGCAAGATGATTTTTACACGTGGAATGCGTTGTGATGATTGATTGTGTATTAGATTGATAATAGGAACATGTTAGGAAACTTGGTTTGTTAAAAGTATGATTCATGATCATACATTACTTATAATGGAAACTTTATGCATGAAGAAGCATTAGATGAACAAAGCTTGCCATGTTAGAAAACTTTGCATGTTATATGTGAAATTTGGTACATGTGTTGCCATGCTAGAAGGTTTAAATTGTTTATTACATGTGTGTAATTGAAAACCCTACTTTCGTGAAAAGAGAACTTTCTTTGAAATAGAAACCTAACTTGGAACCTTACATAACTGTGATGAACTCTATATGCATGATATTAATATTATGAACACAAATGAACATTAATTCACAGAATGGATCACCAATGGGTCGTCGGGTCAAATTGGTCAAATTTGGTCAACAAAGTCAATTTTTATCAAACTAGTCGACACATGTTAACTTTTCTTAAACGCTTAAACAACTGGATTTATTTGGATGCAACTGGTTTTATGGAACAACATAAACATACTCATGTCAATGGGTAACACTTAAAGATTCATCTGTTTTGCACATTCAGTTACTTTACACAATCTAAATTCAGTTTTCACGACTCCTTTTTTACTTTCTTCCTTTAAGGGGAGAAAACATGCAAACAAACATTTTGATCTTGTAACATTGTTATGTCACTTGTTCACTTTAGTGCAAACATATCATGAAAAGTCCTTACGTATCGAATCGTTAGTAAGGATCTAACGAGGTAGTCTTGAGTAGTACTAATGGGTTTGCAAAACTCAACCTTTGTAGTCATGCTAACACGAATGGAGGTGAATGGGTGTAATATTATCCTAACATATTTACCATCATTTATGATAGACGTGGTGGAAGACAAACAACATTAAATAGTCAACTTCGGTTTCGAAACGCTTAGTAACATGAACTTATGCTAGATACCTATCGATATAACTTTTTTTAAATTATCTTATGAACATTCCAAACTTTTATTTGTTTATGAAACCTCTGAACTTACCTACCATTATGTTAACACTCTAAGCATGTTTTATCAGGTTGCTAACACAACTAAGGAATAGGATTGTATTGGAGTCACATTGTTTATATCATACATTCAAACGTGTTTTGGCTCACATTATATACATTGTTTGGGCGACTTTTTTGTGCATTTCTTACTTTTGGGTTTTGACATAATTTAAGCTTTCGCAACTTGAACTTTGAAAACTACTTTTCTTGTGTTGAATGAGCAAACTTAGTATTTTAAATTTATATAGTGGTCGTTCAATATAACAGATGACTTTAATCCTGTTTTGTCACACGTCTCGTAATAAAACTCAGAAAGTGAATTTAATGGTGTGACATTTTGTGCCAAATAGGTTAACTTAATTATTTTATAAATTATCCCCTAATAAAACATAAAAATAGGGTTTAATAAAGAATAATAATATATATTTATTTATTCAGAAATCGTATTCTTCCGGTAGCATAAAGTACAACTTAAGAGAATGTATTTTTCTAATAATTTAAAGAATAAACCTTGATGAATATTTATGTATAGTTTTTAAAATATTTATAATTTTAAAATGGATAAATAAAGTATATAATAATTGTGTTAAGTTTTTTCAAGTTGTATACTAAGTTATATTATAAAACACCTAATAGGTTTTAGAGCATTTTGGAACAATGTCACTATAAAACACGACCACTTATGGAACTGCTATATTATTTAAGTTATTAGTAACATAATGTTTTCAAATAATCAAGATCCATTTCAATTTGAAGACTATCACAAAGTGAGTTCATGTAACCCTTTTTTTTAAAACTTATTTAGTTAAACTTGTTTTGGGAAAATAAGAATACATACTCTTAAAAGTTTTGTCAATTATTTGTGTATTATTAATTAAAACTTGTTAGCTGTCACAATTAATCCCCGACTTTTAACTTAATCATTAGCTCAAAAGGAATCATGAGATAGTTAGGTAGAACTATATGAAAAAACCTCTATACACAATATATACCTATTTGGGACGGTCATCCACTTAATGATATATGTTTTTATCTTGTGTTATATATTTATGCTATTTGATAACTTATGTTGGCAGACATAAGTAGGGAAATTACTATTTTGATGTCCATGGGTCGTGGGCAGATGTTTGATTGTGATCTTGCTTAATTTACACATTACTATTTATTTTTGTCTTGATGCACTTATCAACATAGTGGTGACGTATTTTGAGTTTGTATTGTTTCAGGCAATATTCAAGAGTAAAGCGTGTATGCACTATGCACTAAAAAACCAACCCTAGTCGAGGGAAGAAGACTTTAATTTAGCTTTAATATCAATTAAATTTGATTGTGTTGTACTTTATTCTTTTCTCTTTTTTTCCTAGCATGTATTTGTATTCAGGACCAGACGATATGTAGTAGTGAAATAAATATGTAGTGTTATTCCGATGCGTTTGATCGATATTTATCGTCATGCCTGGATCCTTAGCCGGGGTGTGAAATTTTATTAGTTTAATCAAATTATATTCCCCGTCGCCTCACGAGGACACCCTTCTGTGTACATACTTTATGTTTCTATATAAATTATATACACTATGTAATATTACGTAAATACGTGATTTACCGTAGATAATATTTATTTAAATATGAGAAATATATTTCAAAAATTATTGTTTCTTTAAATAATAATCTTCATCATCGGGATTCTAATTTTTATATTACTACTAGGTTAGAGCCCATGTATTAAATAGATGGAATAAATAAAACATATTAAAAGCATTGGTTGTATGATATTTTATTTTTTAGATATTATTAGATATTGGTGAAATAAATATGTGAAGACTGTAGAGAGCGAGGGATGCTAAAGAACGATGATAAGATGATTCAAGCAGAGGGTGGTGTGGATGCTCTCTCTGAAGATGAACTTCGTGAAGACTGTAGAGAGCGAGGGATGCTTGGATTGCGCTCAGTGGAGGAAATGCGTCAGCAGGTTTTTCTAATTCACAAATGCAACTTTATTTGGCCAAATGAAGTGGATCAAACCTAAAATTAATTGGTATTTATTCTAAATTAAATTGCATGGATAAGTAGATAAAATGATGAAAACAAATGCAAGACATGATAAAGATACGAAAATAAAGATAACCTTGTATTCCTAACACTGCTCATGTTGGAACATATATGTTGACAATCCACAACTTGTTGCATATTACATTAATCTAGTGTCTTTGTCTGTGTGAGTTGGGGGTCTCTTTGGAAGCGGTCTCTCTACCTATCTGGGTAGAGGAAAGACTTGCCTACACCTACCCCTCCCAGACCCTTCTCTTGAGCGGGATATACTGGGTTTATTTGTTTGTTTGTTTTGTTTAGTGTCTTTGTCTGTATGCATGTTAGTTTATGTTAGTTAATGATGTTTTGCTTAAATGCTTGTGATTTATGATCTAAATTACGCTTTTAATTGATTACCAATGGTCCTAGTGGTTAGATAGTGTTATATAAGTTGTAGTGATTAATGATTAGTTGGACAGTTCATGTTGGTGGCTTGGTGCACATTACATCTTAAATAACACTGGTGCAGATGTAATATTTAATTCTACTAGCTTTTGTGCTTTATAGCCAAAGTTGTGTACTTTTGTCTTTCATTCAAGTCAACCTTTTGTGCAGCTCCGTGATTGGCTGGATTTATCTCTTAATCACTCTGTGCCATCTTCTCTCTTGATTCTTTCCAGGTAATTGTAGAACTTCATCATCCAAAGTTCCAAACAAACCCACAATAAAAATTAAATAAAAATGATAATAACACTGATAAAATTGGCATTGGAAGAATAAAATGAATTAAAATAAATCTCATGATTTTTACAGAGCCTTTACTGTGTCTGGAAAGTTAAGGCCGGAGGAGGTTGTAAGAGCCACCTTGTCTTCATTACCTGATGAAGTTGTGGACACTGTTGGTGTTACTGCTTTGCCATCCGAGGATTCTGTTTCAGAGAGGAGGAGAAAGTTGGAGTTCCTAGAAATGCAGGAGGAACTCATCAAGGTTCTAATCTCTTCCAAATGTTTTTATTTATTTATTGGTTTTTCAACATTATAGTATGTATAATCTAAGAGTAGATGTGGCAAGATGGGCCGGTCAGGTTGGGTTGACCCCAAATAATTTTCCCATTTTCTTAATAAAAAGTTAATGTGTTAATTTTGATTACCATCACAATCTAAATCTTTGAATTTCAAATACAAGCTCTGATGATTTTCAAACCATTTGACTCGTTCCCCTTTAAGTGATATTATTATTTGACCCACTTAAGATAAAACAGAACCCACATTGATTCATTCATAAGTATATGGGTGGATATCACCAACTCTTATTTATGGAGTTTTAGAAGTAATAATATCACAAGCTACACAAGAATCGGCTTGTAAAGTTGTTGAACAGCTTCATCATTAATTTGCTTCACCGTTATTATCTTAATTATTACAGGAGGAGGAAGAAAAAGAGGAAGAAGAGCAAGCCAAGATGAAACAATCTATAAGTAGCAACAAGGATGTGGCACTAGAAGAAATGGTTAGTGCCACAGCTTCAGATATGCAAGAACAAGCTAGAGCAAGAGTACTGGATAAACAAGAGCAGCTTTGTAAAGTCAGTGAAGCTTTGGCTGTGTTAGCTTCTGCTTCTGTAAGGATTTAGATCATAAAAGTTCTTGCTTATGAGTCGCTGCAAACATTTATATCCTAGCGAATTGTTAGTATTTCCTGAAAAGTACTTTATCTGTTTTCGCCTTTTCGTGCAGTCTGTGAGTAGGGAGCGTGAAGAGTTTTTGAGGCTCGTCAACAAGGAGGTATACCTGCATTACCTACGCAAAATGGGCGGGCTGGGTAACGTGCTAAAATGGGTGCCTTTTTGTGCCGGTTGGGTAGACCTAATCCGTGCTAAATATGATTGCAAACACTATTGACTATACTACAATGATGAATTTTGGAGGTCATGCATTAAGTGACTGTTGACCCGGTTAAGTTAAAACACAACCGATTTAGTCAAATCCACATTTCAGCCCACTCATAAGGAAATGGGTTTAAATCGCCACTCCATGTGCACGTTATAATCTGCCCCATGTTATGCATTTCATTCACAAAAGTTTCTTTCTGGACAAGTCTTTTGAAACTAATAAATGTTTTGGTTCCTCTAAACAGTTAATAATCAAAAGTTGGTTTATTGCTTCTGAAAAGTTTATTGAGATCCATACTTATTATGGTGTAGCCAACTGCCAAGACATCATGTAATCCATATATTTCTTTTGTGAAGATAAATTTGTATCATAGCATGATGGACAAAGAAGGAACCGATACTGTGAAGGCATATAAAGCTGCCCATGAGGAAAGTGATAATTCCTCTGATGAACATGTAGCTGATAAGGTCTCTTCAGCACTCATAAATAGGGTAAGGTGCTCAATAAGCTGCACTCACTCTCTTGGCTGTGTTTATGTTAGGCCTCAAATATGATATAATTTCCTACTAATATGTCAATTATGCTATTTCCTTAATTATGGGAGTATGTATATGTATGATTAAGGGTGTTAGCTTATTATGTGTGATTTACCATCAAATTAGGATTTATTGAGCATATCTCCCCTTGGCTGTGTTTGTGTTAGGCCTCAAATATGATATAATTTCCTACTAATATGTCAATTTTGCTATTTCTTTAATATGGGAGTATGTATATGAATGATTAAGGGTGTTAGCTTATTATGTGTGATTTACCATCAGATTAGGATTTATTGAGTATATATGGAGAGATGGCTGCTTATTCACATTTGTATATCGTTCATATTGAATATAAAAGTTCATTGGGCTTTATTGGTTTGACTATGAAGGGCTCTAACCCTGGCCACTAAGTGACATGCATATATGATCTATCCTTAGGTTGATGCTATGCTCCAAAAACTTGAGAAAGAAATTGACGATGTAGATGCAAAGATTGGTGATCGTTGGCGAGTGCTTGACAGGTTAGTATCTTTTATTTGCTTGTTTCGTCATCATTTTAATTGTAAGTAATTTGTATGACTTACGGGAACTGAGATGACTAATCAGGTTTATGTGTGCCAAGAAGTTGCTCAAATGATCTCTTTGATTTTTCCCTTGTTTTAAAGTTTAGGTGCAAGATACCATGAGCACTAATATATTCTTAATTAAAGAAGAAATTGGTTGATATTTTGTAAACAATTGGCAAATTATGCCTTCATGGTGGCATATCTTGATCAGAACTTGATTGCTTATTTAGTTCCTACTGGATTTGTGATGGTTTCTTTTCTAGGAAATGAATGAAGTAACTATTGATCAGAGTTGTCAATAGCGAATAGCGGTAAATAGCGACAAGCCACCTATATGCTACGTAGCGAATAACGGTAAATAGCGACCGCTATTTCGTGTTTAGCGATTAAGTAGGATAATATGTAAGAATGTTATACATTCAATAAATAAGCATGTTTAGCAATAAAGTAGTAGAAAAACTAAGCAAACACCCCCAAAATAACTAAAACACTCTATTACTAATCATCTAAATCTCATATTTACCAAAAAAAAAATTAAAAAAAAAATAAAAAAATCAAAAAATCCGCTATGTAGGCGCTATTTGTAAATAGCGACAACATCGCGCATCGCCATGTAGCGCGCTATAGCGGGCGCTATAGCCGCTATTGACAACATGGCTATTGATATTTGACCATTCGGATGCTCTAATATTAGAATTGTATTTTCCCTGTTATGTTCAGCTGTTATATGATTCTATAACTGCAGAGATTATGATGGAAAAGTTACTCCTGAAGAAGTGGCATCTGCAGCCATTTACTTGAAGGATACTTTAGGCAAGGAAGGGGTTCTAGAGCTCATCAGCAACCTTTCCAAAGATAAGGGTTAGTCATCTGCTCTTACAAATACTAGCAACACTCGCATCTTCTCTATAGCAGCTAGGGTGTTCATGGTCCAAGTTTGGCCAGTTTTGACAAAATTTTTGGCCGAACTGCTAACTACGGTTTCGAGAAACGGTAAACCAAACGACTGGGTTTGTTGGGTTGTCCGACTGGCCAAAACTGTTTGGTTGGGACACTTTGAACTGGTTTTTCTTGTTAAATTTCAAAATAGTTAGTTTGTATTGGGTTTTTAAAAAGAATAAAAACCGTCCATGATTATTGTACCTTCTCCAAAGAAGAAAATTTTACATAATAAAGGTAAATGACCGAATCCAAGTTCCAAACCGTTAAACCAGTTTTTCAAACCATGAATTGTATACATCTATGTGATTCGGTCTACTGGGCAGTTTTGTTGGTTTCAACGGTTTATGAGCCCCTAGGTGGCAATTTCAACCCATTTACATATAAATGTCTTGATTTCGTTTATGTTTTAAATCTAATGGGTCAAATGGTTTAAGCCAAAAGATTTAACTAAAAAGAAAACAGGAAAATGATTTACTGATATAAGAGACGTTCAAATTGTATGAAAATGCATAAATCTCTTAAGTCGCTTTAGTGAAAAGGTTAGATTATTGTTGTATTCATATAACTATTGTAATCATGTTGAGCGTAGTAGTTATTTCTAAAACTTAGAAAACCGGTAAAAAGATTTTGCGGGTTGGACCAATTTGATCGGACCTGTTACCCACCCCGTCCATTTTGCAACCTCTAAAAGCAGCCTATCATGGGCGCATCTGCATGCATTGCAAGTTCAAACTAGAGGTGGCAATTTATGGGTTATGTTTTATTTCTAGCGGGTGAAATGGTTAAAGAATACACTTGGTAGTCGCTTTATTAAAGAAATGAAACTAGGTCATCAGTCATCATTGTTCTCATAAAAAGATTAAAAAAGTCATATTCGACCCATTACCCTGCCCGTTTGTTTTGCAACCACAACTTTGCAATAAGTTACGAAGCAAGCAATGTGTTCAAGGACTAAAACGTTAGTTGGTTGCTTGCTTACAGAGGGGAAGATTCTTGTGGAAGACATAGTGAAGTTGGGGAGTCGGTCGGAAGATGCTGAGCGACTCTAAGCAAGCTCTAGACCATGTTGTCAGTTGGAATCAGCATACATTATTTTTGAATATTTGGGTGTTGTGGAGGCTCCAGATTCGACCATTATATCATAGGCATTGAAGCGTTCTAATGGCGTTTTTTATGTGGCCATATGTGAAAAGGAGTGACAAAAAAGATTGTTATAGTGCCTGTACATATATGTACGCTGGAAGAAGCGTCTTTTGTATACAGTGTGTTGGACATATTATTACACTGATCTAAGCTTCATGTACGAATACACAAGAAGTTAATGCTAGCATTTCCCGAACTCTAGTTTTGCTGTTGTAAAGTGAAACAAAATGTTATAGTTTTCAAGTTTTCTTTTTCGTTAGCTAATACTAGGGTTGCTCGAGCACTAACATCAAGCTTGAGCTTATAACAATCTGAGCGTGAAATTGAGTTTATGTTCAACTTGAGCAAGCTCATGATTCCGTTAGCTCTGTTTGTTTGTTTTTTACAAGTCTCAAACTAAGTTAATAATAGAGTGCTACCAATAGGAACATCAAGGATGTTTATTCCAACTTGGCTTGAATTTGCCTTGAATTCATAACCAAATGGTTGCAGGTTCAAATCTTGTAGTGTACATATTCAGTGATTATTTTCTGAAAATGGAAACAACTTAAAAATGCATGAATGTTAAAATTGTTTTTATAAGATTCTTAAAAGTTTACACCCACTCTGCCAAATGCACGTACACATGTGCCATATAAACAAGACTCGTGTCTACATAAATGCACATACACATCTATACTAATAAATAAAAATAAATCCGGACACTTGTCATCATTTTAAGCCATTTAATAATTGGTTTTCCCGCTTCTCTCTCCTCTTAATTATAATGCTATAATAACTATTTATTAATTAATAACTGTCCATTATTAAAATTTCAAATATGTTAACTTTAAATTTTCAAATATGTAATACATGAGAGTTTGTTCAATCCGTATAATACACAATATTTAAGTCATATAACTTTTTATATTATAATTCATGTAACGGTAAATTTATTTAACTCGTGTATTACATGGGATTGTAACCTAGTGTACCATATAAACAAGATTAGTCTACATAAATGCACATACACAAGTGCCATACAAACAATATTAGAGTTTACAGAACTAAACAGATTGGCCAATCTGACTGGAGAACTAGACACATAATCGGTCTTGTTGTATGTAGCTAAAACTGTTTTCATTTGAACCTGCCAGCTATCGTTCGAACCGGAAACTGGACCAGGTAGTTGAAATGGACTTCAATCTATTTCTGAAACACCATTTTTATACTTCATTAATATTGATATAAATCCATATAAAGAATAATATATATATCTATCGTTAAATGTAAATATATTTAAAATTTATGTTATTAATGATGTCATCTACTCATTAGGTTTTTTAATCAGGTCCAACCAATTTAACCAGTAAACCGCTAAAACATCCGGTGATCTGTGGTCTGTTATTAAAAAAAAGTTATAGATCCATAACACAAACTTGGGACTTAATCTCAATATAGAGATGCACATCCAAACCGGTTCCCCGACCCGAACCGGTTTCAACCCGATGGTAGGCCAAACCAGTTCCAACCCGGAAAAAACCGGCTGTTTGGGACCGGTTTGTATATTTATAGCCCAAACCGGTTTGGAACCGGTTTTTACCCAACCCAGTTTACGAACAGGTCTAAAAAAACCGGTTTGGAACTGGTTTTTACCATAAAAAATAAAATTTTAAAAAAAACTTTTTCAAATGGTAATATAGCCGTTTGAAGCATTTTTGACCCCTTTTTTGAAGTTTTTTTGACCATTTTGTCATTATATGATAGTATAAATAGATAGTGGGTGTAATGGTTTAGTCATAACACTTAAAAGCTCAAAAATATGTTTAAAAACAGAAAAAAGCTCTCTCACTTATAAGTGTTTATTTTAAGTTTACTTTTATTGTACTTTTTAAAAAAACACCACTCAATAAAAATTTATTTGTAGTTGTTTCATTTAATCTACTTTTAAATAAGTTGTATACTTTAAAAATCATTTATTAAAATACAAAAAAGACCGGTTTTTTGAAACCGGTTTTTGCACTCGGAACCGGTTTGGAACTGAGCCGGACAGGTTCCTACCGGGTTGGGTTTTATTGGCCCGAAACTGGTTTCGGAACCGACCCGGTTTGGTCAAACCCGGTTCAAAAAACTTTGACCTGAACCCGGTTCAAAAAACTTTGACCTGAACCCGGTTCAAAAAACTTTGACCTGAACCCGATTCAAAAAACTTTGACCTGAACCCGGTTCGGTTTGAATTCGACCCGGTTTAGAAAAAAAAACCCGGTTTGCGCACCTCTATCTCAATATGCAAGCAAAAACAATTATGGACCGTTCACATTCAAAACCCAAGCCCAAAACAAAATGCTCTTAATGGGCTTTGGGTTGGAGTTGAAGCCCATTCAAACAAACGTAAAGCAATTCGTTTCAACACAACACCTAAGGTAGTAAGGTGCTTTCATCTTCTTCTTCATACTAGCGATCGATTCGAACACCTGCAACAAGTGACAAAATCGATCTCTTTATGATTCTGCTCATTCGATTTCTGTATTAAGGTTTTTATTCATATTTCAGTTTTTCATATATGCTTGTGTTAATTGTTTCGGTTTCATCAATCTTAATGTTGTTTGTTGACCTTGAATTCGATTTAAACTCTAAATGATACAAATCGCATGTGTTGCGTACTGATTTGAGTGTTTTGTATGAATGATAACACGATTTATGTCAATGTTCAATCTCTGATGAACACAATTAATCTAGGGTTATAATAGTGACCTAATTGTTTGTTCTTGCTATTTGAAATCGATTTGGATATTGGATTCATTTGCAAAAGCTTATGATTTTGATATACACATGTATGTATGGCAGATATGAAGAATCTCAGACCATTGTATAGCTCCATAATGATGCAAGGGTTAGGGTTTACTGTCATTTCTCGACACTATAGATCGAATCCGAAAGTCGATTTGAAGAAGCTGAGGCCCATGATTCTCAAGAGGATCGAGAATCGAGCGAAAGATTATCCGGTGAAAGCCATGATTCCTGTTGCTTATGATGTTGTTAGGTCTAGAGCCCTTTTGATACAAGGTGTATCAACACTTCTCCAAGTAATACCTATTTGGTCTTGCAAGTATTCACTATCTCTCAATCACTGTTTTTATTTGTGTTCATAGTTTTCTTTCACTTGTGAATGTTCTAATTGACTCTCATCAGTTTGTTAGATTGATTTTAAGTTTTTAACCTGGGGCGTTAATGGTTGGCAGCTGAAGTGGGTGAACCTGTATAGGTCTCATGTAGTTATTTGTGTCAAACTGAGATAGTTTTCAGAACTGAATCGGACTGGATCGCTTGAACCAGGAACTGGTCATAGAACCGGTTCAGTTATGCCTAGTTGGATCGTTTCCATTCGAACCATCCTTTTACCAGTCTAACTGGAGAACCAGTTGAACCGGACAGGGTGGTTGGACCGAATTTCAATTCTTTTCCCTTCAAAATCTCATTTTTTTTTTCTGGATTATTTTTGTATTCCGTGATGCTTATTTTAGTTAATTAAATCTAATTATTTTATTAAAAATACAAACCCACACCAAATCATATAGTATTTTTCATATTTTGTTTTAATTTAGATATATATGTAAATTTTTTATCTTTTCTATTATTTATGACGTCATTCATTTTTTAAATGCGGTTTCACCGTTCCGACCAGTGGACCAGTAAGATGACCAGATCACTATCTGGTCTGGTTTTGAAAACTTTGGTTTATCTAGATGTGTCAAATACTCAAATGAGCTAGCAATTGAAAACGGGTTGGCTGGTTGTAAATGGGTTGTATTGAAGTTTTAAACGTATTAAGTGGGTTGTAACAAAGTTGTATGGGTTTAACGGGTTGTAAACTGGTTGGCGAGTTGAACTTATTATCTATATATTTTATATCTTTTAGTGCTAGCTTTAGACGGATTGACGGGTCTACATGTTTAGTATAGTATAACCCAAAGACGACCCATTTAATAACCAGGTTAAGTAGACTAACCAAACACAGTTTGTTTATTAAATGGGTTAAACTAGCCAACTCAAAACCTGGTTTCTTGTTTTTGTTAAGAATTGCTACCTCTGATTTTAACGATTTGCAGATTTTGTCCGGAAGTGTATATTGGGGAGAAGGGTCACGCAATCAAGACTTGTCGTGGTTACAAACGTCACGCCAAAAATAAGCTTCATGAGTGGATTAAAGGGGGCATAAATGACATAATCGTCCCAGTGGACACTTTTCATCTGAAGAATATGTTCCAAGATGTTATAAAACACGATGAACGATTTGATTACAATCGTATACCTGCGGTTGTAGAACTGTCTTTACAAGCAGGTGCGGATTTTAATGCCGAAGAACTGTCTCCAAACAAGTTGGAATGTTTAGGCGCAGAATCTTTGTCAAATGATGATATGAGGTTAGTAGCCGAGGGAACTTTAAGGGCATGGGAGGTGGTTAGATCTGGTGTACAGAAGTTGTTGATGGTTTACTCGGCTAAGGTTTGTAAACACTGTTCAGAGGTTCATGTGGGTCCATCCGGGCATAAAGCTCGTATGTGTGGTGTGTTTAAGTACGAGGGCTGGCGTGGGACCCATTTTTGGATGAAAGCTCAAGTCGATGATTTGGTTCCTCCAAAGATTGTGTGGTTTCGTAGGCCTCAAGATCCTGCAGTTCTTGATGACAAATGGAGGTCTTTTTATGGGCATGCACCCGCAGTGGTTAATTTGTGTACAAAGGCTGGTGCTATAGCACCACCCAAGTATTATTGCATGATGAAAATGCAAGGGTTACCAGCAGATGTTCCATTTAAGAGTCGAGGGTTACCAGCGGATATTCCATTTAAGACTCGAGGTTGATTTCTGGGGTTGAGCCAAACCTTCTCATGGTGGGTGCGGTGTTGTTAGAGACCATTGAGGTTGGCCCCTGGTGCCATGTCGCCTGCCTGACCGCCATGTTGACTGTACATGCTTAACCATGGCAGCTTTAGTTGACCGCATGCCTTTGTTGATGTTGCAGCCGTCTCTAAACCAACTTGAATTTATTGTTAAAATTTATTTTTTACTTGGGCAAAATCTCCTGGTGTAAAGAGGAGAGTTTTGAGACTACTTATATAACAAGAAAATCATGTCATTCAGTAACTGCTTTACATTTACACACATTCGTTCAAGATTTCAATAAACTGATCATAGAACATCATATTATGACATCTAAACAGGATAGTGAACTAGATTAAATGAGTTGCTACAGAGATGGTAGTTTCAACCTACTTCTAAACTGGTTTAATTTAGGTTGCCTTTTTTCTTCAACATATAAAAAAAAAGCTAAAACGAATAGCGATCAAATTTTAAAAACAATATACTAATCTCAAAAACCAAGTTGAATATCAAATACCAACTACATTATCTACAGCTCCCAGGTTATATATTGAGTTAAAAAAATTTGCTTTCGTGCATGTAAACTTGTTCAGCTAATCGGCTGGATATCATCTAATACAATAACTGTCCCAATCCTGTATTTCCGTGAAAGTTTTAAAACCAATCTCATACATTCGTCGCACATCACATACACATCCAAAATGTTTCTAGTTTTTTACTAAGTACCAACATATTTTGCCGCTTCTAGACATGCCACATTGCTACAATCGTTTTGAAACTAGACCCTTTGTTAAACAGGTCGTTACACCGACTCTTGAACAAAGGGGTTGCATAACCTAGACCTGTCATTAAAAACTTCCACACTCGGTCAACAAAGAACAGTGCAAATGAACAAAGGGGTTGCATAACCTAAACCGGAGCATAATCCGATCAATAAACTCAGGTTATCAGTTCAACCACAAAACAAAACAACCTGCCAGCTTAATCAAATGCCAACCATAGAAACCCAAAAGGTGTCGTTGTCGGTCTGATTTTCAAACCTTGCATCTCGTCATGAGGTTCATGATATAATGTAGTTAATTTATACATTAACCATTTTCCCAATCCAACAATATATTATAGTTCGGACTCCAACTCTACAGAATGCTTTACAATACACATCAACCAATTCAAATCAACCCCAAAATATTGTTTCCATCCATATTAAGATTGCATGCTAAGCATCAATACATACAAAGTATAATATGCATATATATGATCAGGGATACTACGAACGGACAGAGGGAAAACAATAAATCAGGCGGAAGACGTAGAAAAAGATCAAATTATACAACCACCTCAGATATGTAACAGTGATATGGCAAGGAGGGAGATCGTCCATATCCACACTTGGAGGGGTAAAATGGTCATTTCACATTGCTGTTTGAAGGGCGCCCAATGAGCCTGCATTGATCTGGAAGTAAAGATGAGACGACTTGACCAGAGACTCTAAAAAGTTCACCATCGATTCCACACCCGTTGTGTGTACTTTTTCCTGGTTTCAGCTTCACAGACTTGACCTGTAGAACAAGTAATTGTTTGTAAAATTCAAAAAGACGAATAATGTTTGCAGATCGGCCTACATTAATCTGCACTAAAAAAATTACCCATTTTGACCCATTACCCGCCAGACCCATTTTGCCACTCTTAATTGAAAGAGTTGAATGCATATGATGCGCAGTCAAAGTTTATTCGTTCGACTACTCTCAGCAAAGAGACTTGCTTACATGAAGCTGTGTTTGCCTTGGTAATTACCCTTTTTGATGCATTACAACCACAGTTTTAGTCTTTTAGAGTTAGCAAGATAGGTAAGCCAGGCAGACAGTGTATGGGTCAAAACAGGTTCAGGCTGACCCGAAAACACTTTTTGTCTTATTTTTTAAGATCTTTTAAGAACTATGGATGGTTTAATTACTTAATTATTATAATTGAAAAACTCACGTAATAGAACAATTTAGGAGGTCGTGCACGTTAAATACATACTTTCAACTTTGTTTGACCCACATTTCCTTTTTAGCTAATTGTTTTCCTAAATTTGAGTTCACTTATATAAAACGCAACCCAACTTGAATATTCATAAGTAAATGGGTTGAAACGACACCTCTAGCTTTTGTTTATTAGCTTCAAACAGTTCAATATACTATTTATAAAGCAACTATAATTCCAAATTTTAAGCAAGTGATATAATAATGATATACCTTTACATATTCAACATATGGAAGAGAAAGGTGTCGGCCCATCTGCAGAAGCAAGAAGAATCTCAACAGCCTTAGTCGTCCACTTCCATGAACCAACAATAAGTCCATAGTGTTATCATCATGCTCTGCTTTTGGTGCCACCACCTGAGAACTCAAACTTTGAACTGTTTTGCATGAATGGTTGCAAACCAAAATACCAAGAAACTTTCCTTTCTTAACAACCCAATTTTCTTCCATTCTAACCCTGGTTTCCATCCTTGCTCCACTTTCAACATCTTCTGGTGGGCCTGGCAATTCAATCGGGTTTTCCATTTCCCAATTGGGTTCCGCGTCCCATTTTGGTTCCGGGTCCCATATTGGACCCGGATCCGAAAGCGTTGATGATATGTCCTCCTTGTCATTTGCTCCTAAGTTTCCCCATGAAGATCTAGTAGGATCCTGTTGCCAAAGGTATAATCAAAATTTATGCACCAAATCAATCTCCACCAGATTTTATGCACCAAATCAATCTCCACCAGATATGATGCACCAAATAAAAGCAGGAGTATATAGTTCTTGTCAGTGCTAATTGTCTAACAAGGTGCCTAACCGGTTAGGCTATTTAAACGTTTTCATCTGAAATGGTGAACCAGACTGGTCGAACCCAATTTCAGTTTTTTTTTATTTTTTCTTCAAAATCTCATCTATTTGATTATTTATTACTTCATGCTCCATATATTATTTAATTAAGTATTTAGAATTAAAAATATATACCAAAACATAAGATATTTTCATATTTTGTTTTAAAGTATATAGTTTAAACTTTTATAGCACTTATTTATGACATCATCTCGTTTTTAAATCCGGTTCAATCAGTAACCGCATAACCGGCAAGCTGACTGTTCTGAGGGTTTTGAAAACATTACTGGATACATATCCAACTTTCCTCAAAATTCTATTCTGGGGGAAAAGGTATAAAATTTTAAAAGTTTTAGCCAAGGTAAAGAACTAAAATTTCCAATTCTGAGCACTAAATCAAATCAGAAATATATATATTCTTGTTAGGGCTAATTGCATAAAATGTAGCCAACTATTCCTCGAACATAGAAAGCTACAAACTTCTAAAACTTTTAAATGGTAAGGGACTTCATTCTATCTCTTTCTATTTACGGTAAACAACTTTCACCGTTTTCTATTTCAGGTGGTTTCTTTCCAAAACGGTGGTTTCCATGTCTGCAAATCAAATTTACAGGGCTACGGCTACCCAAAATAAAAATAATAAAATTAAAAAAATAAAAAACTGAAAGCTTGTACCTTTCTATGCGCGAAAAAAAAGATACTACGTTGCCTAGGCTAGAAATTGGATATACATGTATAAGCTGTTTTGTAGTGTAAAAAATATGCATTTAGGGTGCTATTAGTTTGTGTTGAAAACAGAAGGTTGTCACCTGTGATGACGTCAGATCACTCCATCCTTTATCAGTCCTTGACTTTGACCTTGTTCTGGGATAATTTGAAGTTGATGAAAGTGGTAGCTGAGGATAGATGACTTCTGGATCTGATGTCACATTGCTTCTGCCACTTGAAAGACGTTTTGATTTTGGGTCAATGGCCCGCACGTAATCAGAAGGCTCAGTGCTACTACACGTTGTATCCATATCGACTACAGAACGATCAGGTGTCATTATAGAGTCGATACTTGATAAACTGGAGGCTCTCGGGATGCCTTCTCTATTTGATCTCCTCATGACATCTGTATATAAATCTGACATGTCGACTGTGTCTTTGTCAGCTAAGGCTTGTCTTTCTAGATCGTCTTTTCCTCTGGATGCCGGTAGATATTCGAGTTCATAGCTGTATTTTGGTAAGCATAGGAACTTGAGGACACCAGCAACAAAATAGCGTAAAGGACCAAAGCGTTTCTGGTATTTCTCAGAAAGTTCCAACACTGTAAGAAAGATAAGTACATAATTTATCAAAATAATTATCAAATTTTGTAGACGGACAATGCATGTCTACTGCATAATATTGAGCAAGTTTGAGGTTGAAATTTGTCTGTGCCCCACAACACTGACAACATGCTAGGTGGAAGTTTTTATCATTTACTTGTAAGTGGTCGGTTTTGGTTATGTTTTATCACTAACTAGTCAAATGGGTAAAATAAAAACCTAACTAAAAAGAAAACGGGTCAAGTGGGCCACTGGGCTCTACCGCCATACAGAATGAAAATCACCCAGAGTGGATGTTTAATGCCTACTACAAAGTACAACCTCCCAAAAGTTCTACTAAAAATAGAATATTGTGGTGATAATATAGTCTTTGTGATCAAACTCGATACATTTTTAAATATATGGGCCAAAACATTTTGTGGGACGAACCAACCCCGCAAAATAAACTGTATTAACCTATTTAAACACCCACTCAATTTGTCACCTCAAAATTTAACGTGTTCACCCATCCCCCAAAGAAAAAAGAGATGCCCTGCTAGTGACACCCAAAAGATTAGAAATAAGAAGACTTAAAATTCATGCATCAGGAATAAGTGAATAACATAATACATTGATACATATGGAAACATCGACCGCGCATTAGTTACCAACCATCTTCTTCTGCATTCAAATGAAACTTAATTTGTGTGCATCCACAAACAACAGTACAATTCCTAAATCCAATCTTTAGATAGCAACAGTGCTTACCATCACTAACAAAACCAAAGTATGAAACCGTCATTCCAAAATGAATGACACCTGTTTGAACCCATTCAACTGCAAATACATCTGTAGCAGTGAGACCCCCCTGGAAAATACAAGTACAATATATATTAATATTAACTCGAAAA
>BJCN01339650.1:2070-13784 GCA_018326445.1 Flaveria brownii
CAACTATTTATAGTTGACATTCTATTTTATCATGTTTCAGGTAACCCCCGAGTATAAAGATATCTTTGAGCTTGCAATAAAAACTAGGACGTGGACCTAGTTTAATAAATGAAATGTTATATCTTGTTTAAATTCTGTTTGAACGTATTTGGGACTTATGATTGTAATCGTTATTAAAAAAACTATTAATTGGAATATTTACATTTGAACATAGTGTTATGTGGCTGTGAACAATCGTATCCCTCACACCTCGACGTTTCCGCCGTCCAGGTTGGGGTGTGACAGATTGGTATCTTGATCTAATCAAGTATTCCGTTGTTTGTGTTTTAAAAAGTTCGAAACGAGACGAGAATTCCCAACGACGACGTATTGAGTGGCAAGTCTAGCTTCGAGAAATAGAAAAACGGCTCTGTGTTATTATATTAATATGATAGAGTGATACTAAATAAAAGTATAGGGTAATGTCTTGAACAGTTTTCAAAGTGGAAGAGCACAGTAGCATAGGGGGTTAAAGTGTAAATATCACGAGTATAAATAACTAAAAGCACATCCCTCTTTATCACCGAAGGCGGCTAATCTCACGCGTATTGGGATTACATCTTCGTTCGATTTTGCCCTAATTTTCTCTCGATGCTCACAATCTCATTGATTATCAGAACAACATCAACGAATCTCCAATCGATTATCTCCTCAAAGGCGATTCACAAGATCAATCGCTGAAAATCGTGTTTCGTTTCGTGTTTGGAGGATTTCTGCGCTATATATCGAAGATTCGCGACGACTGGAGGAAATCGAACAATCGGAACGCAGATCTGAGCAATTGAAAGCGAATCTGTTGCTGTTGTGGAAGAATCAAGCACAGGAAGACATCGGCAGCAAGTAGAGGTATAAGCGATAGGGTAATTCGTTATCGTCGGAGGAAATTGGTTCAATTGGAGGCTCTAGCTCGTGAATCGATCCTTTCATTCGTTCATCGCTATTGAAAGTCAAAGGAGTTTCTGTGGAGTTGTATCCGATTGGAAGAATCTGACGAGACGAAGAATCTGTTCAGATCGGTTGAAACTTCGAAGGATTGAGAGCGTGAAGATGATTCACTGATTTATTGAAGCCTTTTGCAGATTTGCTGTTTGAAGTTCGTCCTGAGTCGGTTTGATCTTTCCCAGAGTTACTGAAGAGTGGAAAAACGAAAAAAATAATAGTTTCGTGGTCGTTGATTTTGTACTGTTATTATATCTTTTTGTTTCGGTGTTCAATTCAGGCGTTTGATATATCAACGCCTTTATTGATACTAGTTATCCATTTTGTGCTTGTTCCTGATATAGTTTTTTTGAGGGAAAAGAAGAGAATTTATATTAATTATGGCAGTATATTACAAGTTTAAAAGTGCAAAAGATTATGACTCCATTCCAATCGATGGTCATTTTATAACAGTTGCTTCTTTGAAAGAAAAAATATATGAATCCAAGCAATTGGGCAGGGGCACTGATTATGATCTTGTCGTCACCAACGCCCAGACTAATGAAGGTGGGTTTTTAAGCTCTGGGCTTTGTAAAATTTTGTGTTTTTGAATTTCATTGGCTAGAAGAGTCTATTGAGAAATTTATAATGAATTTGATCTTAATGTGGCATCTAAAGGGTTTCATAACAAACATTATTAGGGTGGAGATGATCTGTTTAAATTTGTTTATCATGTGCATGTTTCATTGGCTTGCAGAGTCTATTGGGAAATTTATAAAGAAATTTATCTTAAAGTGGCATTTAAAATGTTTCATAACAAACATCAATAGGGTGGAAATGATCTTGTAATTAAATTTGTTTATCATGTGCATGTTTAGCAGCCTAATGGTTGACCAAAAGTTTGTTCCAGTCAGGAGGAAGTAGAGATTTAACTATCTAAGATTATGTGTTGGTATATTTACAATTTACATTTGTTTACTGCATTGATGAAAAATATCAGCTAAGGAGTGGTCAAATTTTGCAAATTTTTAAATATATATAGTTAGGTTGGATTTAATGGATTCACATCAACCCATGTAAAGGGATGTTAAACTAGCTAGTAATTATATTAATAATGTGTGCAGCAATGAATTGTCATTTTGGGTGATAATGAATGTTATAGCGTAGTCTCTTGAAATGGATTAATCTATTTATGGTGTTTCACAGAAGGTTTATGTTTTGCAATTTCAGAATATCTTGATGAAGACATGTTGATACCAAAAAATACTTCTGTTTTAATTCGTCGAATTCCTGGACAGCCTCGCATGCCTATAGTTGCAGCGCCAATTACTGAACAAACCGAGTATATTTTCATAACCTTAATTTTAAATAGTTAATATTTTGGTTACTTTGGTCTGTCTTATTTGTTGGTGGCTTGTGATTGACTGCTTGGCTGCAACCGCTTCTTTTGGTGGCCACATAAACCAAAACATGGTTTATCAACCCTGCAAGAGCTTTGCGCATGGTTAATGGTCACATTATGTGAATCATGTTTTAGAACACTGATTGAGTTAATGTTTGTAATATGCACTGCAGGTCAAAAGTGGTTAATGAGCTGGAGAGTGCACAACAGGCAAAAAGTAACTTTTCAGGGGCTGGTCTCTCTGTTACTAACTATGTAAGCTTTGTTTAGCAGTAACATTTTAGGAACTTGATCACTTATCAAGATTACACATTTAGCACTTAATGATGATAACCCATCATTTTTTTTGGGAATTTTGTAGCTTGATGGTTCAGAATATGATGAATTTGGAAATGATTTGTATGAAATTCCTGAAGTTGTTCCAGTTATGTCTAACAATCAAATTCAGGATGCTCCTGCTCCTAGTAAAGCAGACGAGGAAAGCAAAATTCAAGCATTAATTGATACTCCGGCCTTGGACTGGCAGCAGTGAGATTTCTTAGAGTTTTAGTTTCTTTTTGTGTGATGATTAAATTTCATAATGGGAGACTGATATTGACTTGTTAACCCAGGCAAAATTTTGATGGCTTTGGTGCTGGTAGAGGATTTGGACGTGGAATGGGTGGTAGAATGGGGGCTCGTGGTTTTGGTAATTATGTTTTAACTTGACCTTTTTCTTGAATATAGCTGATTTTAACATTTAATAACGTATATGCTGTATATGCTAGAACTTAGAAAATAGAATACCTGTTGATGTTTAAATCTGAAAGTGAATTAGCGTTCATTTTCACTAAAGATTTATATTTAATCTTATTTGTGTTATATTCATGCAAATTTAAAAAGTATGCTTTTGAAAACTGAACTATGTATCTGTTTTTTAGGTCGGGGAGGGGGCTTTGAGCGAAAAACACCACCACCAGGCTATGTATGCCACAGATGCAAAACACCAGGTAGATTCATCGGTCTTGTTGCTTGCTATTCTATACTCGATAGATGGATCAATTTTCAAATTTTTTTTTAAATTCAAAGCTTATAGCTAATCCTTGAAATAATTATCCCCCGTTTCAGGCCATTTCATTCAGCATTGCCCTACCAATGGTGATCCTAATTTTGATATCAAGAGAGTGAAACCTCCAACTGGCATTCCAAAATCTATGTTAATGGCCACACCAGATGGTTCATATGCATTACCCAGTGGTGCAGTGGCAGTTTTGAAACCAAATGAGTATGTTGTTTATTTTTTGCATCTCATACGACAGTTATGCTCATGTTTTGTAAACGCTGTCCATTAATCAATTATATTTGTTATAAATATCATTATAACAGGGCCGCTTTTGAGAAGGAGATTGAAGGTATGCCTTCTACTCGTCAAGTTGGTGATCTACCCCCAGAACTTCACTGCCCTTTATGCAAAGAAGTGATGAAAGATGCTGTTTTAACAAGCAAGTGCTGTTTTAAAAGTTTTTGTGATAAATGTAAGTTTTTTGGCCCTTAAATTGTCTGTGTTTACGTTTGATTTTTGGTTGTCATGATGAAACTTCTTATTCTTTATTTTTTTCTCAATCATACCAACAGGTATACGAGATCACATTATCAATAAGTCAGCCTGTGTCTGTGGTGCAACAAATGTGCTAGCAGATGATCTTTTACCCAATAAAACACTACGGGATACAATAAACCGAATATTAGAGTCAAATAATAGCAGTGCTGAAAATGGTGGCAGTGCTTATCATGTTCAAGGTATGTACATTAATACAACTAATTAACATAATTGTACCAATCATTAATAATATTCTTAACCTTCATTTGTTAACTTATTTCCATTCTTCAGATATGGAGTCTGCTAGATGTGCACCACCACCACCACAGCCTAAGGTTCCATCCCCTTCACCATCTGCAACCTCGAAGGGGGAGCAACCGCCACCACAGATTACGGATAATACAAAGATGCAATTGGCCCCCACAGAAAATAACGTGGCTCCTGTAGCTCAACAGACAACCTCCGGGAAAGGAAACGTCAATAAAGCCCCTGATGTCTCTGAAGCTACATATGAGTCAAAGAGTATGATGGAACCAGTATCACAGGGTAGCGGTCGCCCTGCTGATGATGAAGTGCAGCAGAAACAAGTTCCTACCGAAGCAGGCAAGTATTTCTAGCTTTATGAAAACAAAAGGAATTGCCATATTTTGTAAATCTTTAATTAGGTATAATATGTGGCTTACACATTTCCTTTTTTTCAGCGAAAAAGAAGAAAAAGAAGAAAGTTAACAACATGCCTACAAGTGGTAAGAGTTCCAATTACTGTTTTGTTTTTTTAAGCGTCTTCGTTTATTATACCTGATAAGAATAAGTGTTCATAATGATCCACCAAAAATAATATTGAATGGCTAACGATTTTCTTTTCTTACAGCAGCAGAGATGCAGTGGAGGGCCTCACAGGAGTTTGCCCCTATGAACTATATGATGCCTCCAGGTCCGAACCCATACAATCCCTATTGGAACGGGATGCAGCCCGGAATGGATCCATTTATGGGCCCATACGGTGGAGGCATGCCATATATGGGTGGTTACGGGCTTGGGCCTATGGATGTTCCTTTTGGTGGAGGCATGTTTCCGCAAGATCCATTTGGTGGATCGGGAGGGCTCATGATGCCTCCTTTTATTCCACCTCAAAGGTACTCTTAGTGGTTTTCATCTTGCTTTCTATTCACTATCCCAAGACCCAAGTTACAATGTTATGTCAGTAATTTAATATTCACTTTGTTTACTCTTTTGACATAACTTGACCAATTAATTTTCATAAATATGTCTACAGAGATCTTTCGGAGTTGGGAATGGGCATGAATGGCGGTGGGCCCCCCATGAGTAGAGAAGAGTTTGAAGCACGGAGAGCCGAACTAAAGCGGAAGCGTGATTTTGAGAAACGTAGTGGAACCGGAAGGCAAGTCATGTAGTTTTGTTTTTTTCTTTTTTTTGAATTTAAGTTGTATTATACTTGATGAATACATAAATATGATAAGAAAAGCCAGTACTAATACAACAACAATTTAGGTGAAAAGGGAACATCTATCAAGCATGTATTTAAAAAATGTTGGCTTATATAAAATTTAACTTGTTACAGCAGCAGAGAGATACCGAAAGAGAGAGATTTCGATCGAGAGGCACGTGTGAACGAGGGTGGTCCTCCAATGAAGTCGAAAACTGTATGTAGCTTTTTGAATTTTATTTCTTACTCTGTTTATTTGCACTTTCTGTAACTGATGGTTTGTTACTGCTTACTTGTTGGTTACCAGAGACCAATTCCACCACCAAGCAGTGATGGTCACCATCACAGAACCGAGAGACGGTCACCTGATCACCGCCGTTCCCGGGACGATGGCCCTGATGTTCCTTCACACCCACCCTCAAAGAGGAAATCTTCTAGTGACCGTCATGATTATGACGACCATGAAGACTCACACCACCACCACCGCCACCACTCGTCACAGCAGCACAAGAGTCACCGCCGGTCAGAATCATCATCCGCTAGAAGACCCTCCCAAGCACCGCCAAGCTCAGATCCCAAACCAGTTGCAGCACCAGCAGCTGCAACCGCCACCAGTGATGGGAAACACAAGCCAAGTGTCTTCTCTCGCATCAGCTTCCCTGAGGAAGAAGCGGCAGCAGCCGCTGCAGCTTCCAAGAAACGTAAGGTGACATCAACTTCATCAGAAGCGGCATCTGCTGGTGGATCCGTGGCGGTGTCCAGGAAGAGCAGCACCAAGACGCCCGCTGCTGTTACTGTAGATTATGAGTCTAGCGACGATGATAGACATTTCAAGAGGAGACCTTCGAGATATGAATCGTCACCAGTACGTGAGCGGGAACGTGACCGTGATCGTGAGCACTACAGCAAGCACAGATAGCCGGAAGCAAGTAGTCGTGCACCATTTCCTTCTCTTGTGGGAATTTATAGTCGTTTATGTGTTTGTTTTTGTTATTGGATGTATCACCGCAATTTTACTTGCTGAAATAAATAAAATATACCTTTGCCGTTTGGTTTGTATTTTCTTTTTTCGTTTTGGTAAGCTATACATTTTCAAGAAATAACCTAAGGCTATTCGCAAACCGTTATCGTTTTTTCATGTGACACATTAGCGACATCACCAGCTTTTCTTATTTTCTCAAGTTTTTTTTATCGTTTTATGTGGTTCCGTTTTAGTTTTACTTTGTTCTTTTTTATATTTTCAGTTTAACTTTTCTAATTTGTATTTATATTTTAATATTTATATAATGCAATATACAATAAAAAAATAAGCAAATAGGATTTAATAATCTAAACTATGATCTATTGGTTGATAATAATCCACTATCAAATTGACCTATAAATCTATAATAATATCAAATTTCAATTTTGTTACCAATTACAATCCTAGTAACATAAATTTTACTGATTTACACTCGTTTTTCATTTCATTTCATAGTGCGTCTCACTGTTTCATTCACGATCATCATTGTGAGCAAAATCAAGTTAAAATCAAGTGTAAAGAAAATGAATAATTATACTACTGGGATTGTCATTGGTAACAAAACTGAAATTTGGGATTATTATCGGCTAATTTGATAGTATAGATTATTATCGGCCAATAGGTCTTGGATTCTTAAAATCCAATTTACCTAAATAATAAAACAAACTTCATTAATTATAAAAAACAAAACAAACTAAAATTTAAAAATAGATAATTAAAAATAACATCTAGTACGGGAACTTTCATTCCTAGTGTTGCGTCTTATTCCGCTTTCGTTGAAGAACAACTTTCGACATCGGTCCGGTATATGTCGAATGATCTTTTAAGATGAATTTCAAGTCTGCTTGTTATTATACTTTTGATGCTTTTTGTTGTTGGCGCATCGATCCAACACAAACATCTGGTCCTCTTGTATAAGTAGGAACTTTCGACTCGAAGACGGGCTCTATACTCGGCTTTGGTTTTAGTTACGTTGTTGAAGCTTTGGATTTTCAACAAAAGTTCTTCCTGTAACGTCGATGTTACGACCGACTTTTTGCTTTTCCTCGGCGGCCTCTCCGGTTCTACATTCTTATCATCGTTGGCATTGGCATTCAGAATTGAGCTTTGAAATGTAGTGGAGTGCCCTGATTTATTTGTTTTTTGCTCTTTTACTAGGTTGGCTTCACTATCTATTGTCGGACTGTTAGCCCATGCTGAATGAGAACAGATAGGCCTGTAAATGAACCGAACGAATACGAACATCAGCATGTTTTTGTTCGTTCATTTAACTTTTACCGAACACGAACATAAACACGAACACATTATCGAACACGTTTTTTTGTTCATGTTCGTTCATTAAGAAAATAAAAATGTTCGTGTTCGTTCATGTTTGTTCGTTAAGAAGCTAAATGAACAGTTCTCGAACATAAATGAACACAGATGAACAATAATATACGAACATAAATGAACCATAATAAACAAACAAAACTGAACAAAAAAAACTTAAATGATCATTTTGGAATTTTTAGGTGTATTAGTGGAAATTAAAATCTTATTAAACTTATAGGTTTCTAGTATAACTTAATACACTTAAGTTTTAAATGTTAACACATAGTACCCTTTTATTAATATGTTAATATATATAAATAAACGAACATAAATAAACAAACATAAACGAACGTAAATGAACGAACATAAACGAACGTTCATGAACGTAAACGAGCGAACAAAGCATGTGTTCATGTTTGTTCGTTTAATTAAACGAACACGAATTTTTTGTTCATGTTCGTTCATTTCCTAAATAAACGAACATAAACGAACTTCCCGCCGAACAATTCATAAACAGTTCATGAACATTCGGTTCATTTACAGCCTAAGAAGAGACGAACTTTCACATCTGCATATGTGGAAAAACTCTTTTCTTTTTAACCTCTCTGTAGTTGGAATTGCTTTTTGAATCATGTTTTCTTTACCACCGTCGCCACATCGCAAAGCACTGACTGTTTTGGGGTAAAAAAAAACCTCAATTTCTTCATTTTATGATTTAGAACTTTTCATTTATTTCAATTAGAGTTGATCTAAACTTTGTTCATTGCATTACATTTGATTGTGAAACTGCTCGACAATCTACATAAAAATCAATTCAAATCAAATAATAAAAAACAAATTCAAACAATAAATTTAAATGGTTATAAATTAACCTTCTTTTAAAAGCCTTCTCGGATTTTAATGGTTATATATATCCATGCGTTCGCTAATGCAACTTCTTCAACATCATTTTGATTTTTCTTTCATGTTGTCTGATTTTTTCTCTTGTGTCGGTTCCTCGTCTTGGTCCTCAATCTCACCCCCTCCGGTAACTTTTTTTCCTCCCTCGACCGAGGAAGGTTTCTTGACTAGAATCGGAAGCTTCGCACAAATATTTTTGAAAATTGTCTGAATACGTTTGTGACATTGGAAATTGTGGGTCTTGCGACATGAGAAAGGGTGTGTATTGAGTGTTGTAGGGTGACGGTTGGAATGCGGGTAATATGTTGTAATGTCAAACGGATAAATTTGTTAAAAAGGTAGTTGTGAGGTTTAGGTTTTTTGACGAGGATTTCAGAGTTGTTTTGTTGCTCTTTTACCGAGTGGGATAATGAACCCATGACTAAAAGTTTAGAGATTGAACTTTAGAGAGTGATTTGAAGTAGAAACGGTATGTAAAAAAATTTAGTTTGAGTTGTAATTTATAATGTAAAATATTACGTTGTTTTTGCCCTATTTTTTCTCTGCCATTAGGTTGGTTCTTCAATCTCATCCTCCTCCAGTAGCTGTTTTTCCTCGATCGATGGAGAAAGTGTTTCTTGACTATAATAAGAAACTTCACACATATTTTCTTGAAAATTGTTCGAATACGTTTGTGACATCAGATATTATGGGTCTTGTGACATGGGAAATGGTGTGTATTAAGTGTAGCAGGGTGACGGTTGAAATTGCAGGTAATATGTCGAAAGTGTCAAACGGATGAGTTTGTTGAGAAGATGTTGTGAGATTTGATTTTTTTTGACGAGATTTTTAGAATTGTTACGTTTCTTTTTACCGAGTGGGACCATGAGTCATGACAAAAAATTTAAAGATTGAATTTTGAGAGTGATTTAAAGTAGACATGTTGTGTAAAAAACTTATTTTGAGTTGTAATTTATAATGTAAAAAAATTGAGAATTTAACCCCGATAGGTTTTGAATTAAATTTATATTTTAAAGTAGATAAAAATATACATGACAAATGATGTGTATTGAGAAATTTGCAAGGAATTCTATTTTAGAAGTTATAAAACCTTGATCACTATCGATTTACTAGTGGCACTTTACAAGAGAAACAAATGACGAATGCACACCTTAACTGAATGTGAAACGTTTATTAAGGTTTTAGAACATAACAAAACCTTGATCACAGTCGTATGTTTATGAAACTACAGAAGCCATAATTCTACTCCAAAAAGACATCATAGGACCCGCACACTCGGTTTCTATACCTGCATGCCAGGATATGTAGCTTTGAGATGATTATTGTCTAAAGAGCCAAGCCTGCTGGTGAATGAACAGAACTCAATGACCTGCAAATATACAGTATAGTGTCGTTAGACGGATAAAAATGACAAAAATGCCAATAAAACTGATGAAAAGAAGTAATTAGTTTGAATAAACTCTTTAATAGTATATTTAATTTTGGATTCATTTGAATTCAATATCATACCCAAAGAAGCACAATCTAAACCTATCATCTTCAGAGAAATCAATTCCGTCTTAGAGGATACACTTTAACAAGGATCAAAGACGATGTAAACAACTCACATAATTAGCTTTTTTTAGAACGGCTAACTCACAGACCAACTAATCCTACTCTTAAATCTACACCCTTCGTCTAGCTTGAACCCTCAACTCGTGGTACTGCTAGATAAGCCCTTTGGTACTCGAGTAATTAACCATGAACTACGTCTCCAAATGTAATTCCAATGAACATAAGCCTCCTCCCCCAAAACAACACACACACCCACACCACTTCTTGCATAACATCATGAACCTGCATCACCCAAAGGTATTCCTCAAAAACATGCAAAATCCATATAGTAGCATTATATCAGTAATCAGCTGTCCCTTATCTTAAAACAATTCATGGAATATGCACACTTACAGAGCACAAAAAGATCTTATCTACGTATGATCGTATTCATTTATACATCATGTGTGTTCTATTGACTATCCTATACCAAAAACAACACCCCATTTCCATTAATCTACCTGCTAATAAGTTAGGTATCAATACGTAACTTCACATAATCACTCGTTGTTGATGGAAATGCAATAAATGAGAAAGCACACATCTTTTGCAACATGACTATTAAACATTCCTCCCTCACCCTTACAACACCTAGTAGCCCTAGTGCACCTGGTTTAAACTTCAACCACTTTGTTAATCTCAAGATTTTTTTGCTCTATATATATATTAAAAAGGACTTTGGACACACGTTTTCAATGTATTATAGCGACTTATAAGAATCAAATAATAACTGTTTAAAGTAAAAAACGGTAGGATAAATTCACATTTGTCTCAACAAGTTGGTCACTTTATAGCAACTTCTAAGAGGTGTTTGGATGTACATCTAAACTGATTATTTGGAGTTTCAGTAATCAGTTAAAGTGTCCAATAATATGCACCATAATCACTTTCAAAATGAGCCTCCTAACCATAGTTGTCAAAAGCGAATAGCAGTAAATAGAGCCCCTATTTCGTGTGTAGCGATAAGGCAGTAGAAACTTTAAGAAATGTTTTAAATTCAATAAATAAACATGTTTAGTTATAAAGTAGTAGAAAATTTAAGCAAACACCACCAAATTAGCTAAAATACTCTATTTGGGTCGATTTTATAGCTATAAAAAAATAAATAAAAAACACTAATGGTCGCTATTTGGTCGCAAAACACAAACAGCCGCACCTGCTATGTAGCGCGCTATGCCGCTATAGCGGTTCGCTATAGCTGATCCAAACACCTCCTAATTCGAGCAAGCTATGATATTCTAGTTCAAGTCCCCCAAAGTAAACAAATTTCATCCCAATCCAAGTGTATGCACACATACCATTAGCAAATTCAGAGATCAAAATCACTTAACAATCAATCAATCCGATCAATACCTCAAGTTGCTAAGCAGGAATCATCCCAGCTTTTCGAGCATAGGCGAAAATCCCCCCAGCTTCAATCACAGGCCCCGCATCACCAATCGGCTTCAACCTGTACTCCTTCCCCGTAGTATGATTAACCAACACACTTTCCTCAAGTTCAATC
>BJCN01339651.1:2917-14536 GCA_018326445.1 Flaveria brownii
TGTATACTATGTATAGTTATATATATATATATATATATATATATATATATATATATATAATTCAATAAAAAATAGTTTATAGTTATATATATAAAACTCAATGATAATTATACCTCCAACACTAAATTCATGATTCAATCCATCCGTTAAACATATTAAAATAAAAAATAAATAAAAAATTGAAAACCAGTTTCGAACCGACGGGTTCTTAAAGGAAAAAAGATTTGGTATATTTGATCCGGTCTTATAAATCATTTGTCAGATGATTCCATCCCAAGAAATGTAATAGAAACTTGCGACACGTAATCAGTTTATACCATAAAATAATATATCCCTAAACGTGCCGTTATTGCGAAATTAAAAAGGAAAAAAAGAAAATCTTGAATCGAAAATCCTGGGCGGGCATTTTTGTAGGCGTATCAATCGGCATTCTTCAAATTTGTTCTCACAATTCCCTCTCATTCATCTTTCATCTCAGATAAACCCTACGCTTCTTCCCATTATCATGTTCTTCAATGGATTAATCAAACCTATTATCTGCAATCGCTTGATTCAAGGTGGTATGTTCTTCATCCTACTTCCTTATGAAAATATAATGTTATGGGATCATCATCTTTGCATTGGAATCTGAATTCTTTCATCAACATGACAACATTTGGGGTTTCTATTTCACGTTCGTTTGCAATGTTATAATGGAATCATTATTGTAGGATTTTTAAGATTCATTTATGTTGTGATTTTGCAGATCTTTCATGGCCTTTGCATAAAAAAGCTAATAATTGGTTTTTGTATGTTTGATTAAACCGTAAAGGAATGAAAATTAAATCCAATTTTTGATGAATTCATTTAAGCAGTTATCTTGTTTGTATAAATATTATGGGTTAGGGAGAAAGAATGTATAGATTTTCGTATGATATGTTGCATTTGAAATTTGAATGGGGCAGTTCAGGCATATATATTTGCATGAAGTTTAATCTTGACTTAGGAACTAAAAATTATAATTTTGAGAGTAAAGCTTGGTTTAGTAACACAAATTTAGAGTTTTCATGAATGTAAAATGGAATTTGTAAATGAAGACAACATACGCAACTTAGAAATCTGTGGCTAATATACTTTACTAACTTTCAATAAAAGTGTTTGATGTACAAAGTAGCCAATTTATGCACCTTAGATTTTGTATGTGGAAATGAAACTGACCCGTGACATTTGAACAAGTATGTGTTTGTTGCCAACATTTTTTGAAAAAGTCGAAATGGATATGATTCGATTTGGTTTGTGTTGACATTGCAGGTTAAAAAAGCAAGTGTGGTTAGGGATTACTATCTTAGGTTTTGGTTGATTGATAAGTTTGTTGAAGTTGAGGTTGAAGTCAAAGTTGAAGTTGTGAAGTGAAAGATCAAATAAAAGGATGGACATACCAGCTTTATTGACTTCGGCTGGTATGAACATAGGGATTTCGGTGGGGATGTTCTCGCTATATTCCATATTGAGAAAACAACCACTCAATGTTAAAGTTTACTTTGGCCAGCGGATTGCTCAGGGTCGTACTCGAAATGAGAATCTTTGTTTTGAAAGATTTGTACCTTCTGCAAGCTGGATATTAAAAGCTTGGGAAGCAACAGAAGAAGATATATTTGCTTGTGGCGGTATAGATGCAGTTGTCTTCCTCAGGATTGTTGTTTTTAGGTAGGTACCCTTCACTTCACTTCACTATACCATTCCCCTTCCTTTTATAATAATAATCATTACATTTCTTCTCATCATTTCTTATATATTTTTGTAATTCAAAGTGCAGTATCCGTATTTTTGCGATTGCTACTATTCTATGCACTTTTCTTGTGCTCCCATTGAATTACTTTGGGCAAGGTTTGCAAGGGATTGAAGATTCTACAGGCTTGGACTTATTGACTATTGGAAATGTCAGAGAAGGTTCAAGATGGTATGCATTTAATGATTGTAATGTCCATCGTAATCTATCTATCTTATTCATATATCTTTCGTTTTTTCTCTCAGGCTTTGGGCTCACTGCCTCACTCTGTATGTTATATCTGCTTGCGCTTGCACTCTTTTATACTTTGTAAGGATTCTTTCTTACATCATTCACCTTTTAATTGTATATCGTTTGTTTCATCCATCCATCATCTACTATGTAGCATTTGAACTTATGTGACATGAAATGAGAACACCATGAATGATTGTACATGTATAGGAGTATGAAAACATAGCTAGAATGAGAATGGAGCAAGTACAAAGGTTCCCAACAAGGCCAAGTAACTTCACAGTCGTCGTGCGTGGCATCCCATGGTCCTCAGTAGAATCCTACAGTGAGTCTGTGGGGAAGTTCTTCAGCAATTATTATGCATCCAGTTACATTTCCCACCAAATAGTCTATCGATTTGGTGCAGTTCAGCAACTTTTGGTAAAGATGCATCATCCTTATAATACTAACACACAGATCTTTCTTCTAAAATCAATAATAAAGACTTTATACTGTAGGAAGATGCAGAGAAGATGTATAAAGTGATGACAACTGTCCCTGTAATGGCAACTGTCCCTGCTGATCAGTGCTGTGAAACAAGTGTTGATCATAGGTGTGGGCTTTGTGGAGCAAGATCAAACTCTTTTAAAAGGGTTGGAGGAGGAAGTGAATTGACAAGTCGTAAGGTGGATGATGAACTCAGAGAAAAGGTCCGTTTTGACTGTTTATTAAATCTATCCTCTTAGTTATAACAGTGGTAAAGAAGAAAGTTTATATGCAGGAGTGTGAAGCTGCATTGGTGTTCTTCAGAAGTAGATTTGATGCTTTGGTGGTTTCACAAACGATCCAATCAGCAGATCCTATGTTATGGGTCACAGAATTGGCTCCAGAACCACTTGACGTATTCTGGCAAAACCTTTGTGTACCTTATAATTTGCTATGGATCCGCAAAATATCAGTTTTTATCGCGTCCATTGTGTTCAGTGTGCTGTTCCTGCTGCCTACCACATTTGTTCAAGGTCTAACCAAGATACAGTATCTGCAAAATGCGTTTCCATTTTTAAGGCGCGTATCAGACAGGAGTTACATTAACCTTATTACTGGATATCTACCTAGTTTGGTGCTGACAGTGTTTCTAACTATTGTCCCACCACTGATGATGCTATTTTCCACACTTGAGGGGCGTGTGTCTCGGAGTACAAGGAAAAGAAGTGCGTGTGTTAAAGTCCTGATCTTTATGTTTTGGAACGTTTACTTCTCCAACATTCTTTCAGGTTCTTGGATTGAGCGAATGGGTAAGCTTACGGTTACTAGTCCTAAAGACTTGGCTACCCTGCTTGCAGAGTTGATACCCCGACAGGCTTCCTTCTTTATGACATATGTGATGACATCAGGTTGGTCGGGGCTGTCATTTGAACTGTTGCAGCCAGTACCGCTTGTTGGTAACTGGTTGTTTAAATGTGTTCTGATGAAGGATGAGGATTTTGTTCGCCCTGTTACCTTTTCATTCCACACAGAGGTTACAAGGGTCCTTCTGTTTGGACTCCTTGGGTTCACCTTCTGCATCTTGGCGCCTTTGATCTTACCTTTCTTGCTCGTCTACTTTTGCTTTGCTTTTCTTGTTTACAGAAATCAGGTTTGTTTTTCTCGCTTCATATCCTGCAATCTACATACACCTATCTAATAATATTTGACTTGATTGCAGATCATGAATGTTTACTTTGTGAAGTACCAGACAGATGGAAGTTACTGGACTCTTGCACACAATGCCACAATCTTTTCTTTGATACTGACACAAGTAGTAGCTGGAATACTTTTTGGAATGAAAAAGTCGAGCAGTGCTTCAACCGCCACCATCCCATTGATCATCTGCACCGCGCTTTTCAATGTATTCTGCAAGAACAGATTTCTACCACTTTTTAAAAACAGAGCTGCAATAGTAAGCAACTATCATAAGTCATACAACTTTTCCTTCTTCTTGTCATGTGATTGTGTTGGTCGACATGTGTTTTGTGTAGGATGCTATTGAGATGGACCGTGCTGATGAACATTCTGGGAAACTACAAGAGATCATTCAGAATCTACCTGCAGCGTATAACCAGTTTGAGTTATGTGGTGATCAGATGCAGATGCAGCCAAAAGAAGAAGATGGTGCACCTCCTGATAAACCAAAAAAGAGTGGCAGCAGTGAAAGTCTTGAAGAGTTGGAGATTGTGCAACCAGAGAATGTGTCTGGGGACCAACCATCTCCATCTTCATCTCCATCACCATCTCAAGCAGAAGCTGAAGAAAAGATAGTATCCATCAACTAGAAATCCCAAAGTATTTACAAATGGATCATGAATCTCATGGGTTGTTTGTTGTTGTACAGAAGATTGTATATACCTCAAACTTGTATGTAATTATTTTAACATCACTGTCTTTTCATTTTGAGGTAGATATGTGTTAGGATTTTTATTACCTAATGCTTTTCTTTTTTCATTTGTATACATTTATTCTTGTCCAGTTATTGCAGCTCTTGATTGAAAATGAAATTTTATGCAGTTGGGTTTAACTCATGTAGATCTTCTGGATTTTCCTAGTCGATCAACAAAGACACTATCTTTTCTTAATGAATTGAAACAAAAGTAATATTGATGAATAGTATTTATTTTATAATAAAAAGCGAATGCCAAAGAGTTTACGATGAAAGGGATAATGACAAGGCCAACCAAGTAATGATAAAGTTAACAAACTAATGATTATATAACTCTAAACAATCAACAATAACCAAATATAAGATATGCAAATCGGAGTATATCGCTAACACCCCCCAAAATGTATATGTCAACAATCTGAACAACAGTTGAACGTTACAGACCCCAAGAGTTTGTGCTAATACCATATTCTTGATTAAGTGTAAATAAATTTCAATGTGTTTCGTGTACTATGACCATATAAGTAGCTCTAATGTTATCACACCATAGTGTTGGTGGACTGGTAAGTGGTATGCGAAGCTCATAAGGAATGAAGTAATCCAATGTATCTTAGCTGCAGTCTGAGCAAGTGTAGATACTCAGTCTAGATTAAGTAATGGTATGTTCATTCTTAGGGGTTGTTTGACAATCTTGTACTGAATCATTAAGATGTCTGACTAAATAAAAGATAGTCTCTGAATCATTCAGCATGTTTATAAAATTTAGGGGATGTTTGGTAGCCTCTTAATGGTTACCCATTAAAAGACTCCATATACCATTAAGATGTGTCTTTTAAGCCCCTTAGAGCTCCAACTAATAAGATTAGAACCAAGAAATACACAATAAGCTTTAGTAGAGTGATGATCATCTAGAGATCTTGTCCAATCGGCATCGGTATTCGCATGAATAGTAAGGCTAGTAGCTCTATGTATAGTCAACCATTAAAAAAGTAGCACCCCAAGATAGCGAACAATACGCTTAACTAAAATACAATGGCGGTCACTGAAGAAACTTAGAAACGTTACTAAGAGCATAGACAACTCTAGATGAGTCAAGATGAGATATTGAAGAGCACCAAGTGCTCTGATAGAGCAAGGGGTCATGCAAAGGTATACCTGAATATCTAGAAAGCTGACGACAAAGGAAGACAAGACTGGATTAGGGTCGTCCAAAAAGCTTGCAACTCGTTTGTGGTTCCCTCAAGCTCGCGCGATTCCTTAAATATTTTTTTTGCTTAAGATCTTAATACATAAACACATGCATTGTAAATGATTTCTAAAACACACAATCACACATATTTGAGTTGGAGTTAGTTTTAGTTAAAGAAATTATTTAGAAATACAATTGATTATTTTAACTTCTTGTCAGAACTGAAAATTAAACAAAAACCATGAATTAACCTATTGAGATATAATTTGTGAAACAATAAATAACAAAAAGTCATTATCAAAGCATGATAGAGTTGATCAGTAATACATTATGATAGAGTTTCTATTATTTTACATAATGCAGTGCTTCTTATTTTGTATCTTTACCAACATTTATCGAAGCATATTGCTCCTCATACATAAACCGGATATCTTATTATGTTTACATTTTGCTGGTCAGATTTTCATTGTGAAATATAATGAATTGAGATGAATTTTGACTGATGGGTAGCCATTCATTAACAACTTCAAGCATTTTCTGACTATATTTAATGTATTTTTCACTTTTTGTAGTTTAAGCTAATGTTCCTTGCTTGATTCTGTTCAATGCAGGATTTCTGCATCACCATGGCTGCTTGTATAAACTACAGTTGGATGTTCTATTCCTTCATACTATTTTTCACATCCAATGGTGCATATATTTGATCCTATGGGCGATGGTGCATATATTCGATCAAGCAGATTTACTTATATAGTTTAGTTTGTATTTCTTACTGGAAAGAAAGGTGTATCCGAAAGCACGCAGCTTTTGTCTATGAGCAAGATCTTGGTGATTTATGCGACATGTTTTCTGTCTGGATCCACATATGCATAAAATCTAATTAAAGCTACATGAAATATTGATATTTGATAGTTCAAGAAAGATATATAGCTTAAATAACTAATGTATTATACTGCAAGAATGGAGCATTGAAGATTGCTTGTATGTCATGCATTTGAAATAGTACTTAAATTCCAGCTAGACGCTTTGGATTAAACGTGAAATGTGATTCTTGTTGTACAGAAATTTTCAGAAGTTAAAGAATATGATGCTGCAATTCATGGAGGAATACTGAATAACTCCATCAATCGTATTTTACCCAAAAGCCATAAACTATTCACGAATAGAGGTTTTGTTTCAGTTATTAAAATAAATGAAAAATATCAAATAGAAGCAGGAAGCGTTTGTAGTCCAACGGTTAGGATAATTGCCTTTCAAGCAATAGACCCGGGTTCGACTCCCGGCAAACGCAGTTTACTTTTTATCACGTTCTTTTTAAATTAGAACTTATCACTTGATTTGTTCAGTCTACTTGTTTTGCGTTTTGAATTTTCATAATCGGATTCTATCACAGATGGTTCAGTTTTTTTTTTTTCCTTTTAAATTTGATTCAGTGTTGTTTTTGTATTGTTTTAATGTTCCTGTGTCGTTGTTTTAAACTAAGCTTATGATATGGATTTGTTTGATTTTATGGGAGAAGGGAAGTAGAGATTGAGACAATTTTTTTGAACGGGAAATTTTACTCTACTTCTAAGTTACACTGATATACATCATGTCTGGGTTTGAATCCAGGACCTCCAATCTAAGAGACAAGAACCTCTACCAAATAGACTAGTCCATATTTACGGTTGAGGTAATTATATGGATGATATTCATGCTGGAAAATCAATTGCTAACTCTTACCAACTAACAACCCACCACTTACTAACTTCAAGGAAACTACCCACCGTAGGTTAATAAATGTTGGCCACTCGTAATTGGGATCTGATTATTTCAGAAAAGAAAAATTATCAACATGAAAGTCATCTTATATTATTTCTCTTTAACGTGACCCAAGACAAGTTATAAATTCACTGGAACGGATTTGGTGAGTCAGTGGCGGATCTAGAAGAAAAATTCAGGGGTAACGTAATTTTTTTTACTGTACATTCATATTAATAAATGGGTCCGAAGAAAGATCATTCGAATCAAATCCACTTGGGAACAAATGATTGAACCAGAATGAATTGAACTCTAAAGAATTGTTAACCCAATAGCATCATTATTATTAGAAACAATATTCTACTATTGAAATTGTCTTTTAAAAAAACTGCCACTAAGAACTTGTTTTTTCATACTTCAAATCACTAATTTTATAACAAATAACACAATAAGATTACAAATTACACTTAGGAATAACACAATTCAAATACCTAATTTCAATATCTAATTTCAATATCAAATTTCTAATTCATCTTTCAACCTCAACTTCACATATCTAATACATAAACCCTACATATTAGAAACTAAACCAAATAATAGTTAATTTTTATATAACGCCTAAACATCTGAAATTGAATAACATAAACCTTAAATCCTTAATTTCATAGTGTAAAGAGGAAAAACACTAGAAATGTAACCTTGAACTGGGCAGTGAATTGGTGAAAGATCACATGTGTGCGGTGGCAAGGGCCGCCACAGTAGGCGACAGTTCAGCAGTGGTCGACCGGTGGAGACGTGGGGTGATCGGTTGTGTAGGTGGATGATGGCTGACTGGCTGTGGCCTGTGGGAAGGGACGAAGGGTCGATGGGGACATGGGGTGATTGATTGTTTTTTTATTATTTTAAGTTTTATGTTTGATTGAGTTATGACCTATGGGTATTTGGGCTAATTAGTTGACTTTTTAAGTTGTTTAATATTTTTTGTGCTTATTTTTTGGGCTTGTTAATTATTATCGTATTGGATTATTAGGTATTTTGTGCTTATTAGTTATTTATGTTTTTATAAAATGTAATGTTTTTTTTATAAAATATAAGATTATTTTTTATAAAACTTAACTTTCTATTAAATGTTGAATTTAAAAAAAATTAGGGGTAACGTAATATTTTCTCAGGGGTAACGTAAAACACTAAATTTTTTTTTTATAAAAAACCGTAATTTCTTTTACACTACCCGTACCCCTCAACTAAATATAGATCCGCCTGTGAGGTGAGTATTCTGTTGGAGTAAAAAAAGTACAGTAAGAGGTCTTGGAAAAACACTGTTAACACTTTTGATGAAATTTAATCTATGTGTTTAAATAGGAGTTGAGTACAGAATGGGAAACACTATAATACTAAAAGATGAGTTATAAATGATGATTCATACCCTAAATAGCCAAATGTAATCACCATGAACAGCATGCAGATCATATATTGAAATTGTGATGTTGCGGACCTAGTTGGGCCTCTAGTTCACAAGTGGTGCAAGATTCCTCAAGTGGCGAGCTCAATTTGTGGAAGAAATACTTTGTTCGTCAAACAACATTAATGGAGCAACTAGTTTAAAAAATCTCATTTATGCTATATTTTTAACAACACTTTCATGTATTTAGAAGACAAAAAACCTAGCTTCAACAGCAAACAAAAAGGCCTTTTGGATATTCTAGGTGATGTAAAATCCTTATCTTTTCTATGAATGAAAACTAAAGGAAAGACTGATTTCTTAAGTTGCGACTTTTGGTGTAGATTTGTATTGTAATTTATTGTGTTGTTTCTTACTCTCTATCTAGCTTTTTGCTAGATTTTTAATGCAATTCTTTTGACTGTTCAAGAAAAAAGAAATATATTAAACTACTCATGGCGAAGGATTGTGTGTATGGAGGGGGTCTTTTTTCTTCGTCAGTAGTGTTAATTTTTGGTCCGATAGCTTAAATTGTCACACCCTCAATTTCCACAAACAGTGTTTTACTGTCAGGCGTGTGACATAACCAACATCAGTTACACCAAACGACTCGATAATTACAAAACATACAAGTTGCTTAATAATAGTGAAACAAACCCATTATGTTTAAGTATTGCGGAAGCGAAATCAGAAAACCATTTAAACAACTGTTGAAATCTGCGCAAACAAGCGCTCAAACCAATTTAAGTAAGTGTAAACATGATTAAACCATAAAATCAGTTTAAAAGTAAATGAGAATGATATGCAAGGGATGCAGTGCTCCTAGGTGTGCCACATCAACGACCTGAGAGAAAACATGCTAAGATCAGGTTTATCAGAAAACAGTAATAAATAGTTATGAAATTCCAGATTTAGTAATCAAAGCATATAAGTAGGTAGCTAGCCTACAGCAAGTCACTATGTGTATGAAGTCGCGACCGAGCTGACAGTAATAATAATAATGTATGCCCCGGCTATGGAATCCCGACCACAACACTGTAAAACAGGCCAACCATTCACCCGTTTGACCTCCAGTCAAGCTAGCGCGACTAGCCCGGGCAGGGTTTGTCAAACCCGGTAGATCTACTAACAATCACCTCGCTAGTAACATATTAACGGTTCGAAGAGGCATAGTATAGCACCATAGTATCAGGTATATGTAGTATTACGAAATCTAAGGCATTGTATCGTTATGAAAAACAACATGTTTCTCTCCCCTAAAAAGAGTATATAATATAAAAGTGGGGCTGTAAACTCACCTTAGGGTGCACGGCAGACAATGAAACCAATTGCCACAACAGTAACCTCAACCTATTACACAAATAGGTTTATAAGTTTGTGTACAAAACATCCTTACAATGTCCAAGTCATATCACACAATGTTCAACACAATCAACGCATAAAATCAAGCTTTGACAACACTTCACACAAGAATTCATTATAAATCATCTATACATAATTTTGAGTTGAATCTTGTAAGGCCCCGTTCCCGGGCACCTCATAGTTGGTCATTCATTGCACATAAAACTTTTTAAAACGTACATTTATTTGGCAGCGGAATTTAAAATTTTCATTAATAGCTAAAAACATGTCATTTCATTACGTTACAACATTCGTTTTCATCTCAAATACAATGACATGTCAAAATATGGATGCCAGCCTCAAAACGCTCCGAGTAGCTTATGCATCCATGCCTGCAACTCCTCAGTATCAACAAAATACCTGCCAACTATCATACATACAAAAGTCAGTGATGCTGAGTGAGTTCTAGTTTTTATAATAAAATACTTTACTTTCTTCAAAACCAATCTTTACATTCAACCGTGGTCATACATCATACGTACATTTATTCTATATATTCTTTATTCATTCCGTTCTTTTATTTACTTTCGTATTCATATCATCGTTCATACTTCTCACTATCTTTTACCTTCTTTTTCGCTTACTTTCTTTTCGTACTTTACGTTCGTCAGTTGTCATACATCATACATACATACTAATAATAATTATTATTATCTTCATCATCATTCGTTAACTTTCGTTCATTCAACGTACATTGTTATTATTCATTTCTCATCTAAATCCCGTCAAGCTTTACCCTCCTCATGGCGCACAACCACGATTACTGAGGTCGAATGACAAGGATCCCGTTTCGATTTTTATTATGATATTTCATTCGTGAGCATACATCATACATACATACAGATAATAATTATTCTTATTATCATCATTCGTTCATTCATTCATTTCTTCGCTCATTACTCTTCATTACTCGAATCTTGTCTCCTGCAATATCCCCGACTCATGCTCGAAAGCTGATGCTATGCCGGGGCCAGTACACAAACCCCCGACTCATGTCCGAAGACTGACACAACACCGGGATACGCGACAAAGATCCCATTCGAGTAAATCACAGGGATTGAACTCTATCCGAGTCTGTTGCAACACAAAGTCACTCACCTCATTATCTCATCTCATGCAATACCCCCGACTCATGTCCGAAGACTGATACTGTGCCGGGGCCTGATAACAAACGCCCGACTCATGTCCGAAGACTGACACAGTACCGAGGTACGCAACACGGATCTCATCATCTGTCACTTCCATACTCACCGTTCGTTATTTCAGGTGTTTGTTCGTTTCGTACTTTATCGTATTCATTCGTTTGTACTTTATCATTATCTTTCACTTCGTTACATAATATTTTACATTCATTAATTTATTCATTCACACATCACACCACGTAAGGTCATACATAATGTATTACCAAAACATCATACGTACGTTTTGAAAACTCTTTAACGAAGAAAGATAAC
>BJCN01339660.1:4225-15182 GCA_018326445.1 Flaveria brownii
TTTGTTTGTTTATTATTGTTCATTTATGTTCATTTATTATTGTTCATTTGTGTTCGTTTATGTTCGGGAATTGTTCATTTAGCTTCTTAACGAACAAACATGAACGAACACGAACATTTTTATTTCTTAATGAACGAACATGAACAAAAAAACATGTTCGATAATGTGTTCGTGTTCGTGTTCGGTAAAAGTTAAATGAACGAACACGAACATGCTGATGTTCGTGTTCGTTCGGTTCATTTACAGGCCTACCGTATCCTAGCCATCGGAAGATGGTAGGCTGAAGTGAAGGAGCCAAAAATGCAATACACAACAAGGGGCAAACCAAGGCTTGCATGAAGGAATAAACGAATTAATTAGAACAGACACTAAAACAAGATGTAAAAGATAAAATTTTGAGCCTAAACATAAAAGTAGACTTCATTACGCCTATACCAGTTGTGATTTGGCTTGTTTTTTATCAAAAAAGAAAGATTGAGCCGTGCAAAGGTGAAAAAAGTTTTTAAGTTGAACTTTTTAGCCATAATTTATCACGTTTTTATCTTATATTTTTTATTGCATTCCATCCATTTGATCTGCTCATATCATAATATTTTATAAATTTATGTTTTGATGAAATAGAGTGTACTTTAATTAGTTCATTTTGGAGGTGCGACACACTCGCGAGAGAAGAACAAGTGAATTGAGAGTACTTTAGAAGAATATTAAAGAAGAGAGATGCTTTTGAAAAATTAAAAAAGAAAGAATCTATAGTATCTAATAAAAGAAGCTTTCTTTTGCCACTTGTCATTCATTTGATCTCTCTTTTAGCCACTTGTCATTCTTTTAGAAATTCTTACATTATTTTTTTCCCTCTAAAAGGGTATAATAGTAAATTAAACACTTAAATTAATCTCTCTCTCTCATTAAAATTTAATTTTATTAATTGCTACATTACTCTCTTTCATCTATATTTTTTAAAATCAAGCTATCTTTTTTAAGATATATTTTATTAAAAAAATTAAAATCACATCTTTTTTAGAAAACAGGTTATTAAAGTTGAGATAATATCTGGAAGTAATATTGGATGCTGAACATTTATTGCAATAATTAATCTCGTGCCCTCCAATAAATAATCCCTTTCAACTTCAAATGAAGTCAGTTTTCACTAACTGTTTATTTTGCAAGGACGATTAACAAGAGTCAGGGATAATTATTGTCAAAAGTTGGTTTATATTTAAAAGAATCAATTTTCACTCATGGACAGTTATATGTAGATTTGTCAACTGTGAAGATTACAGACGGTGTAAAATTACTCATTTTAGATCAAATTGGTAACATTACTAGCGAGGCACAAAACATTGTATACAAACATGTGTTTAAACATATATGAGAAAATAAGAGTATGAATGCTATTTTAATTCTGTTTTCATAATTTGAATTTTTTCATAATGTTTATTATGTAATCAATGTTTAATGAAAGTCTGATTGTTTAAATTATCTGTGTATCACACGGGCTCTAACCTAGTAGATACATATATTGATACAAAGGACACAAAAGATCCATCTCTTTTTCTACTATCAAAAGTCGACGGCGGAGAAGAAAGAAGAAACAAATTTGGAATACTTTTGGTCTTGGGGAGTTCATGCTATTCAAGAATTCTTAATCATTCTTTATAGTTTCTTTAGTTTTTGTTTACATTTATTTTTAATTATTTATCCGTCATGTTCGATTATAACACTTTAAATTTCAACGTTAGGGTTTATTTTCTTTGATTTGATTTGAACATTTATGCAAAACGTTTATGAGATCTGATTGTCTGAATGGGAAAAGAATTATCCTTTATCTCATACTGTCTACTCCGGTTCTACATTAGACTATTAATTTAATTGCACACTTTATTAAATTTTCTAATAAAGTTTTTTAAGTTTTAAAACTCTAACAAAGTTTTAATTTTTGATGAAAGAAATAAATAATGGTTTAAGTTTGTCTATTAATTCACTCTCATTAATTATAATAGAATCACACAATATAGCGAAACTTTTAGAACGATGCGTGTGCTTAATTATAATTGATATTCTTATCACCGCGACCCACACACTAAGATTTGAACGATGTGAGCTTAGAGTAACATGTTGACTATAATCAACAAACGACATTTGGTTAGTCTTTAGATGTAGTAGATATCCGAACAACGCTATGTCTAGTATCGATACAAACCTTTTATAAACTAAAAGGATTATTGCACCATAATTGTTAATGATCGTAAACTGAATAAAAACAATAAATTAACTTAGTGTTGGAATTAGTTTTAACATTTGAATTAATTTACACTTTAGTTAACTTTTTATTAATAAAATTTTTTCCACAATCATAATCAATAAATCAAACTTTTAATTTTTTTCATAAAATCTTAACACAACCGTGTGAAATTTGCCTTGCAGATTTGACATCGCCATGTTAGCTTGTTGAAAAATGTTCACTTTTCACAATTTGTTTCCAGTTTTAGTTTCTAATTAAGATATTCTATCTTTTTAAATCACAACCAACCAAAGTAACCTTGGTAAAACGTTTTTAGTATTAAAATAGTTAACCCGTATCCCTAAGGACACAAACACTACTTCTACTCATATTACTTTTAATGTGTGTATGGCAGGTGTACATTTTTATGTTTTATATGCTGGATTCGACAATCAACAAATATCCATCACCCAAACCGAGGCATTAGTATGCTCCAACTGAATTAATTGTCGATCGTCAAACTAATGCATGGACATTAAATCATTTTAACAAAGAGGTGTGATGGTTTGCTACTTACGCAAATGCAGCCTTTGGTTTATTTCAGATTAGCTAGAGACTTAACACAAAAAAACATACATTAGTTTATCGGATTGAGATTTCGAGTAACCCCTCCACATACTACAATCTAAATGTGATACATTATGCATAATATTATTATCAATAGAACGATAACCTACAAAACAAATGATCTCCTTAATTAAACATGGTGACAAGGTCCGAATTCATATATGATAATTTATTATTTATTATAAATATAATTAAATACTTTTGGTGGGGAAGGGTTGGTGCCTATAAATGGTGATGATCCCATGTAGCAAGTACTTCTCATCCTTAAATTGTCATTCAATTTGAAGGGAGCTAGAGATGTCTCTCACCGGTAAAAGAGTCGCGCAGATTGAGATCAAAGCGAAGGGCGACGTTTTTCACAACTTGTGGAAGGCAAACCCACACCACATTCCTAACTTGAGCCCGACTTTGGTTCAGAACTGTCAAACCCATGATGGTGAAATTGGAACCGTGGGTTGTGTCCTCCACTGGAACTATTTCCTTGGTAAACGACCACACATTTGTTATTTTGTCTCGGTCTATAGACAAATACATATGAACTAGAGTTTTTGAATTACATGTAATGGTTTAAAAGTTGGAATGGTCATGATCCGGCCATACTGATGTTCACTTGTTGAACCACTTGTATTGAACTTAATTAAAACCAGATGACGTGATTAATAATATGTTGTTTTGTAGATGGGAAGGATTGTGTTGCAAAGACGTTGATCGTTGACATTGACGAGGAGAAAAAACTAACCACTTTTAAGGTGGTTGAAGGCGATTTCCTCAAACAATATACCAACTTCTTTATCTATCTTCATGTCGATACCAAGGGTTCAAAACACGTGGTCACATGGACCGTCGAGTATGAAAAGTTAAACCCTACAGTTCCTGATCCGGACACATTCATGGACTTTTATAGGAGGCTCACCAAAGATATAGAGACTAAGCATCTCTAGAATAACAAAAATCAAAGTCAAATACCGAGTAAATCGTGAAACTAAATAATTGACTTTGAGTGGCTTGATGTGGTATTTCCTTGTGTATGATATGTTTATTCGATGTGTTTATACGTAAAATATGTGTTGTTTAATTGCAGTGTTTTACATAATAATACGAATAGTAATTTTATAAGCATAATTGTTAATGTAAATTTGATTACATATTAAGATTTTAGATTTCTTTTAAGCAGCCAACCAAACTACATTATATTAAATTTACACTAAGGTTGACGGTCAAGTTTTTCATTTCTACTCCTATTTTTAACCCAAACAAACTTATTTATAGTTATTTTCATATTTTTTAATAGGATAAAGAGCTGTAAAACAAAATTTTAAATTTCACCAAAAATTAATATATGTTCTTAAAACTTTTTTTATTATTTAGAGGAGATATTGTTTATAACTTCAAAGCATTTGATAACATGTGACGGTTTGAAGAATTAGATAAACTAAATAATTCAGATTATTTTTTATGCAAATAACAAAAGACTCAAGAACAATAGTTAATCAAAGACAATAGATTAGATCAAAAGTTACAATAACAACATTCTTATAATTTATAAATCAACAAAAACTAAACACAAATGAAAACAAGCCCTAATATCTATACTAGACCTAACAGGTTAAAGATAGAGACAGACTAAAATAAAAGATAAACTAAATAAATAAAATGACAATTAAAATAAATAAATATTGTCATTCAAATATTTGGATCATCTTCAAACTGGATCCCACTCTGGATCGGGTTCAGATCTTGAGTCGGTCATCATCCGCATCATTCTCCCCGTCTTTGTAAAAGACTCGTCCTCGAGTCTTAAAAACTTTGAAAAGACTCGACTCGCCCATCTTCTCTTCATATTGAATGCGAGGGACCGTATCTTTTTCACATGAACTAAATTTTATTGTGACAGGTCGAGTACGTGACTCATTTGATTTTTAGGCTTGTGCTATTGGACCAGTAACCTCAAATGAACTTGGACCATTGTTTCCGTATATTATTGGGCTTTAGTTGCTAACAAGGTGTGTTAGCCCAGTAAATAAGTTTGCAATTTTGAATGTTTCAGTTTTCAACCTCACGTAGTCACGTATAGTTTAACTTTCGACTTCATTTCAATTTCATCAGTCTTGCAAGTTGGCTCACCAATGAAACAATGTGACTCATAATTGTTCACATATTGAGCATTAGATGACAGATGTAGCTATTTGGAATATTCCCACGAAACCCACTATCACCATTACCTTTATCCTTATCATCATTGGCGCTATTTTTTTCAAAATTCAAATACTTATAATATTTAGTATTAAGAGCATTCACTACTCAATCATCGTCTTCATCTCTATAGTTTCATTAAAAATCATTATTTTTTTCTCTCATTTTTAATTAAATAATTTATTTATACATTTATCATTACACTCTTTTCCTTCCACTCACAACCACTTTCAACAAATATTAAAAAAACTAATAGAGACTAACAGTGTTTTATCAAATATAGAGATGAACAGTAACATGTTTTTTATCCACCACTCATAATCACTTATAATCATTCTCTATAATATAGAGAACGTACTCATAGATGTATAGAGAATGGGTTGTGAATGCTCTAAGTGTTTGATTTCACAGGTTTGTCTGTTTATCCTAATATTCAAAAAACTGTTTTTTTTTCTTCTCTCAAACTTCTCTTGAACTGCCGAAATTACATTCGGATTTCCATCTAAAAACTCCATCATACGCTATCTTGATAGATATCATCTTCCTCATCCTCGTATTTATCAAACACGGGTGGAGAGTCATATATAAAGTCACCATTAGAAAGGATGCTCATCATCCCTGGATAACTCGTCCCCGACAAGTTATTCCGTTTTCGTTTCCTCCCATGTTGATGATGCCTCAAGATCCCCGGATATGTTGTTAGAGTCTCCAGATCTCGTGTTGTAACTCGAGGTCTTGGACTCGTTGTCGAATCCACTTGATCTTAAGATCCCGTGGGTCGGGATGAACTCTGTCATTGCCTCAGTCGGCGATTTTATAAATAAGAATGTCTTCTCTTTAATGTCGAGTCATTCGAAAACCAAAGCTCTGATATCAAATGATGCAGATAACGGAAACAATCAAATGCCCTCGACAACAATAGTCGATCAAAGACAATATATAGATTGAATCAAATGTTACTATAACATATTCTTATATTTTATAAATCAACAATAACTAAACACAAATGGAAACATGCCTTAATATTGATAATAGACCTAACAAGGTAATAAAAAACTTAAATGAAGGATAAACTAAACAAATAAATAATTAATTAAAATCTATACTAATAATCCTTTACACTTTTTACACATGTTATTCTCACATTCATTTTCTCATTTATTTTCTCGTCTAAACTATTTATTTCATTTTAAAAAAATCAAATAACTAATTTCCAAATCTTTCTCTTCCACTCTCTATATTATAAATCTAAGTTATTCTTAAATTAATAATATTAAAAAGACATTTTTCATCAATATAAAACCTAAGTACTTTGACTAAAAAAATACACTTTTTCAAAAATATTTTTTTCTAAACTATTTTTTTTTGACAACAAAACTTTTTTAAAAAAATAAATTATTTTAAAATCATTCTTTTATATCAAAGCAACACTTTTTTAAAACAAGAGTTTTAGAAATAATAGAGATGTTTTATCAATAATCAAAGTACTTATTCATACGTAATTTCAGTTATATCTTATATTAAAATAACGTTTTACAGTTTCTAACTCTTCATTAATAAATATTTAGTATTTTTCTTATTCAACTCGTGTAATACACGGGGTTATACCTTAGTAAATAAATATTGTTGTTCAAATCTTTGAATAATGTTCAATCGGGATCCCACTTTAGATCGGGTTCAGATATTGGGTCATCATCCACATCAATTCTATAGGTATTAATTAATTTACTAAGAAAATTAAAGAATAGAATAGACAAATTTGAAAATACATATATTTTCTTAACATCAACCGCGTTAAATATTTGACTAAATCTAATCACCTGTCAAATAATACAGGTATATATTTTGGCATATAATATCTAAAATGTTTTCCTAAACGTGATTGATTTAATAAATAACTTTTTATTAAGCATAATCTTATCGTCTTAGTAGTTAACCAGATTTAGAAGATACGTATGATAGTTTCTCCAAAATCAAAATGGTCCCAAGAAGTAGATTCTATATTGTTTGTCATATAAAGCATTTTTAATTTTAAATCGCACCTACTATTTTTTATTTTTGAATAAGACCTAATCAACCTACACTTGCATACATTCACCAATGTTAGATTGCAAACAGTGGTGTACTCAAGAAAATTTTTTTATGAGAGGGGGAAATTATTGGAGGTCATATATTGCTAAATTTTAATTCTTTTTAGTATAGGTCTGGTTGGTTGCATAATTATCAAGTATTCAAGAAATCAATCAAGTAATAAATCTTATACGTTAATCCTTAAATGATAATTTAATATTTAATCTAACAAATTAATAATCAAATAATACAGTAAACTTAAAGTATAAATTCTAAAAACAAATTTCAAAATTAAGAATATTTGGGTTGTTTAAAACTGGATTTGAAATAGGACGGCATGTAACCGTGAAAAGAAGGATGATCGGTGGTAGCAAGATGCACTCATATAAACGTGGAAAATATACCAGATTAGTCAATTCGACTTGAAATTGAAACTCCGATAAAATTTCTGTCACGTGATGGTTCCTTCAAGGTTTCTTCAGGTCAACCTTCTAATGATTTAGCTCATGCAGTACTATGATTAATCGTTTAAATATTTGTTGGGTATTTGGGTATATAAGGATTAATAGGCAATTGACTAAATTATTTAAATAAATTAAATAATTATTAAGTTTATAAGAAAATTTAAAACATATGTCGTGAAATGAAAGATAATATTTAATCATGTGTTAATTACGGAAGGGAGCGAACAAAATTATTTAATCAATCAAAATGAAAGATACTATTGATGTATTAAAAATATCTATATTATATGTTGTGAAATCAAGAATATTGACGAACTTGTAGTTACTAACTACTAACCATTAAACACTAGAAAAAAGTAAAATAGTAAGCATATTTTGAACAAATTCCTAAGTAATCAATAATATCTCATAAAAACAACTCATATCAACGAAAGATAAAACAACTTGAAATAGGGGTTTTAAAACTATAGATACACAACTATATGGAGCCTTGTCGTTAAATGGTGCCAAGAATCTAGGATCAAAATACGAGGTCTTAGCTTCATAGGGAGTATCAGTGGTGGAGCTAGCTTTAACTATTCCGTAGAGGGTCGGGGGCGAAATTAATTTATTTTTTGATGAGACGGGTGCTAAGAATAATGCTTGCAAAGAGGGACCATTAAACGAAGAGTATCACAGAAATACATTAGACAAATTCAACCGCTTCAAAATTGAGGTGTTCAAATAAGTAATAAGCCCATATGTTAATGTGGGGCTAGCCCACTTGGTAGAGGCATTGTCAGATCCTGGGTTCAAACACAAACAGTGATATAATATGGAGTAATTTAGGAGTGGATAGGTTTGTCGTTAAAAAAAATAAGCCCATATGTAAATAATTAAGACTTTTACGATTACCACCGTAGCATAAATATTTTTTCTCAAAAAAAAATTAAAAAATCAAGGGGATATTTCTAATAATTGGAGGAGTGAGGAAGAGGAAGAGGAAGAGGAAGAGGTCTATAAATATCATAGATTTAAACAAACAGTTGTCATCTCTGGGTTGAAGTTGAAGAGGAAAAGATGGCAACAAGTGATAAAAGAGTTGTTCAGATTGAGATCAAATCAAAGGGTGATGTTTTTCACGAGTTATTCAAGAGTAACCCGCATCAAGTTCCAAGCTTGACCCCGACCACTATCCAAAATTGTCAAACCCATGACGGTGAAGTTGGAACCGTGGGCTCAGTTCTCGTATGGAACTATTTTCATGGTATACAACACATGCCTAATGTCTAATTGTTTATTATTTTTCAAAAAGAAAACACATGAAATCAGAGTTTTGGATTTTATATATGTACGTTCGTTTCAGATGGAAAAGACAGTGTTGCAAAAACATTAATCAAGGACATAAATGAAGACAAAAAGTTGGTCACTTTTGAGGTAACTGAAGGAGATCTCCTAGAATTATACAAGACCTTTGTTGTACATGTTCATGTAGACACCCATGGTGTAAACAACCTGGTCACATGGACCGTCGAGTATGAGAAGTTGAACCCTAATGTTCCTGATCCAGATACGCTTATGGACTTTTACAAGAAGGTCACCAAAGACATTGAAGCTCATCATCTCCAAAACTAAATAAATCAAAATCAAATCATACATATACACCGGTATATGCACGGTGATTCTAAATAAATGATTGTGATATATTGTGTTGAATGTTCCAGTACCATATTTATGCTACCTTTGTTGTTCGTGTTTTTTGTTTATGTAAAAGTTTGGATGCAAGATGCCATTTATCCTATATAAAAATGCACAAACTTGTGCTTTTGTTTTCGTGCCTTAAATCATATTAGTTTCATTGCAACCACAATTCCATGATAAGCTGTTAAACATATATATGTTGAAAGAATGTAAAACACATAGATATTATATATACAAGAGCTGAGTAATAATATTTTTAACTTTCATAAGTAATTAAGGTCAAACAAATATACATTACAATCTTTATTAGTGGTAGGCGTGCTCTATTAATTAAAGAATGACAAACTATTTACATTTTTGATGTTTTTAAAGTCTGAATAAAAACCAACTTCTATTACATATCCCTTTACAAGCACGAGAAATTATTCATGCTTTGTTTGATCTCTTAGAACCAATATGTTTATGCTCAAATCCCTAATTCTCAAGTAGTCATACTTGGGTTTTCTTTTTTTTTTTTCATTCACTTCAGTTTTTTTAGTTTTTTTTAACTTTCTTGTAGGTAAGTAATATACTTCATTTTTAATCAATCTTATACTTTACTTATTTATTTTTTTGCACACGTGCTTATTTATTTTTAAAATTTACACTATTTAAAAGTTTTATTTGGTTTGATAACTCATCAATAATAATTACAAACAAAGGATAAGAAAATTCATGTTGGACTCATTTTAAAGACCTCTATAATATTTTGAACTATTTTCTTTGCCAAATATATATTCAGTGATTATGTAAGTCAATCGATGTAGCTAGAAGATGGGCATAAATTGGGAAAAAAATAAATAAAAAAATTAATTTTTAATAGAAGAAATAGAATACACATTAATATGATGTTAACTTATAACAAAATATACAACATTACAATAAATTTGATATATTAGTAGAATCGAGTTATTCTAAGAAGAGAAAAATAATCAAATTAGATCCAAGAAGTAAAAATTAAATAATTAAAATTTTAAATGTTAGACTAATGATATTTTAGTTTGACCATATTTTCAAGTTTTATATTTTTTAAACACTCGTAACTTTTACATACATCATTATTTTTTTCTAAATTACACCATAAAAATAAGAATTTTTTTAAATCTTTATAGTGTATAATATTAATATATAATAAAAAAATTCACGCTATTTAAGTTCATTGTGCAATGTTTTCTGCCCAAAATTTGACCAAATCAGACCGTATCATGGCCTACCCTCCGGGCCGACCATGATAAACGGGTTTGGTTTAGTCAAATTTTAGGCAGAATGGATTGAATATTTGGTTTAACCATTAACTTATTTTAACTGTTAGAAACCAATTACAACACAATATACAAAGTCATTACAATAACATATACAAACTAATTACAATACCGTATGCAAAGAGACCGGTTTTTGACTATAAAAGGTTAAACTTAGGGGCTGTTTGGTAGCCTCTTAATGGTTCTATTAAAAGGTTACATTTGAACCATTAAGAGCCTTGAGTGTTTGTTTCGAAAAAAAAGAGGCTCTTAACTGAACCATTCAGTGCTGAATGATTCAGATTTGAAAAGATGCTGAATGAAACTTGAGACACAAATACCCTCACAAACCTAACCCTCATCTTCAACCTTCATTTCCCGTCATCTCCCTCCCCCACCCCAGCACCGGCGTCGTCTCTTCA
>BJCN01339663.1:0-13008 GCA_018326445.1 Flaveria brownii
CCAACCCCTTCCTCTCTCAATATATCATATATATGCTGTCAAAATTTAGGAAATAGAAATACTGTCATGCAGACAAAGAATATCATATCATATTTAAGCCTAACAAAAACACCGCCAATAGATATTGGCCAGTTTGTTGAGCATCTCACCCTGTTTATGAGTGCTGAAGAGACTCCATCAGCTACATGCTCATCAGTGGCATTATCAGTTTCCTCGTGGGCAGCTTTATATGCCTTCACAGTGTCAGTGCCTTCTTTGTCCATCATGCTATGATACAAATTTATCTGCAAAAAAATACAAAGTATGACTAACTATAGTGTCCTGGTGATTGGCTACCGCCATGATTAATCATGGCACCGTAATAACCATGATTCAAGCATTTTAGAGGCAGTAAACCAACTTTTGATTATCAAGCATTTAGAATAGCCAAAACGTCAATCAACTTCAACGGCTATTGTCTAGGAAAAAAAAACTCTAGTAATGAAATTAACAACATGGAGAAACTTTATGATGTAGATGTTAGGTAATCACTTTGAATCTTTTACCAACCAATGGATGAAAGTTCACCCTAATTGAACTTTTAATGTAATAACCTCCTAAATTTCATTCTTCAATATCTAAAAATAATTATAGTAAGAATATAGTTTTTGTCATCATATTTGATAGAAATGGGTCAACCCAACCTGACCAGTACTAAAAATTACTAATTTTGATGCATACCTCCTTGTTGACAAGCCTCAAAAACTCTTCACGCTCCCTACTCACAGACTGCAGAATATAACAACAATAGTTACTTTTCAGGAATTACTAATAAAAAATTATGACATAAGCGTTTGCAGCAACTACCGAAGAATAAATTATCGTATTAAAGCCTTACAGATGCAGAAGCTAAAACAGCCAAAGCTTCACTGACTTTGCAAAGCTGCTCTTGTTTATCTAGTGCTCTTGCTCTAGCTTGTTCTTGCACGTCTGAGGCTGTTGAATTAATCATTTCTTCTAATGCCACATCCTTGTTGCTTTCACTAGACTGCTTTTTCTTAGCTTGCTCTTCTTCCTCTTTTTCTTCCTCCTCCTGTGACAATTAAGTACACAACGGTTAAGGAAATTTGGGACTATAGTTATACGATTCTTGAGAGATTAATATTCTTATAACTCCACAAAAATAGGGGTCAACTTTAATCCCATTTACTTAGGAATGGGTGAACTTGGATTGCAATTTATAAAATCAAATAAAAAAATCACTTAAAGGGAAACGAGTCGAATGGGTTGAATCTGCCCCATGTCTGCTTTTAACACACTAAATCGTTTTAGTTCAAAGACACTGATTTTTACTGTAATAATATTGTTTTTGCATTATCATTTTTAACAGTTTGACGTTTTATCAAAAAACTGAACAAAAGTGTTGGGGGTCAACTCGACCTGCGATAAAAGACGATCACTTTCAACCTAAAGTTTTGACCCTGTTACCAAACCTGCTCGACCCACATATCTCAGCCACGTCTACCCCAGATTATACTAATAGCCTAATAGGATTGTCAAAATGAGGTTGAAAAATAGTGTGTATTTGTTAGGAGAGATAAGAACCTTGATGAGTTCCTCCTGCATTTCAAGGAACTCCAACTTTCTCCTTCTCTCTGAAACAGAATCCTCAGATGACAAGGCAGTAACACCAACAGTGTCCACAACTTCATCTGGCAATGAAGACAATGTGGCTCTTACAACTTCCTCAGGCTTTAACTTTCCAGACACAGTAAAGGCTCTGAAACAATCATAAAACAGCAGATATTTATTGAACTCTGTTTTATTTTGTACTTTTTTTTAGTGGGAGGGGGAGGAGGATGTTCCACAGTTACCTGGAAAGAATCAAGAGTGAAGATGGAACAGAGTGATTAAGAGATAAATCCAACCAATCACGGAGCTGCAGAAAAGGTTAACTGAATGAAAACAAAGTACTGATTATAAAGCACAAAAGCTACTAGCAACAGATTTGGAAAAATACATCCTTACATCAGTGTTAGTTAAGGTGTGATGTGCACCAAGGCATAAAGTCTCTTCTAGGACTAGGCTTGAGGCAAATGATTTACAAAAAATTTCACATATACTCGTAATTCTTTGGAAAGTTGAATCATAATTACTTTTTTGCCCAAGGGTAAGATTTACTTGAAACAGGTAATTATGATTATAGTCCACAATTTTCCTCTATTGTGTTCTCATTCAAAAGCATTTTGCCATTTTGAACATTTCATCAACAGTCCAAATTTTTTACTAAACTACATGCCGAATCAAACATTGCAATTTTTCAGGGCAGCGGGAGTATTTTCGAGAACATGCATAATATACACGCTGATCAAACAAACATCATTTTTCAGACCAAGTCAATCAAACAAACATCATTTTTCAGACCAAGTCAATGCAACCAGCCTCCAACATAACAAATGAGAAGTTGACATGCTGGATTGCAGGCTGCTCCGAAAACACTTGGTACGGACTAATCATCACACCTAGTATGGACTAATCATCACACCTAGTGGAGCTATATTATTGATTTCTTGCACACAATATGGCATCAAGACAATCATAACATATGCATTTCACAACAAACAAACATTTTACCAAACTGGGGAATAAACGGCATTTGGCATCTTGTCTAAACACGCAGTATAATTTCCTAGTCAACGGAGACAAAGAACATTTATATCTCTAAAGTGGTACCCAGTGTATGTCGACTACATTGTTTCCAACTGGTCATATCCATATGATCATTTAGACTGACCACAAACCAGTCCAAGCTGCCCATAACAATAACTTATGTCAATGTTCTCTATATCTGCTTCCCCCAACTTAGATCAACTGAGAGACCAAATACACAACTTTATCTAGTACACTCCACTCTAGAAAGTACTTCAGAATAAATAACAATTTAATTTCCATTTTGATCCACTAATTAGTGCCAAATAAAGTAGCATTTGTGAAATTAGAAAAAAACCTGCTGACGCATTTCCTCCACTGAAAGTAATCCAAGCATGCCTCGCTCTCTACAATCTTCACGAAGTTCATCTTCAGAAAGAGCATCCACGCCACCCTCTGCTTGAATCATTCTATCATCATTCTTTATCCTACAAAATTACAAAAATTGTAAGTATAAGGATAAGCAGCATTTAAACAGAAGTTTGAACGGTGACATAAATAAACCATTGTAATCTTTTTCGAAGCATGTATCGCAAGTAAGCGTCTGTTCCGTAAGGTTGGATTCCCATATACTTGCACATATTCACTAAACGAGGCCTAATAGCACCAACCATTTTGAAAACAAAAGATGGTTAGTAATTCCGTACCAGTAATAAGATTATGATCAAGTGATAGTGTGATACTGATGCAGAAATGACAAAAAATCGGACCTGCTGATATTATCGAGGGTAAGTTCGTCATTGAATAACTTTGCAAATCCCAAAATTTCCTCATTAGCAACAGATGCACCTGTTCTGACCTGTATATCAGCTCGGACATGAACCATATTTCAAAAGGGAACTAAAAAGTACAGCTTTGAACTATAACTATTAACTACAAGCTTACCTTGCTCAAAAATTCATCAAGATCTTCTGCTGTTTTCTTAATTTCTCCACTCCTAGTATTTTGAACCTCTTTGGCCATCTCTTTAACTGTATCTTGAAGAAACTTTGCGTATTCCATCCTTGCATTTAGCTTCCTTTTTAAAGCTTCCTACAGGTAACCATAATCAGTAATATTAAACATCATGATTACTCAATGAAGTAAATCAACATGTTCGTATCGGGTAAGGACTTAATTAGAGAAGTATATTCATGCTTAGTATCATGCCAAACTATAAATCTTCAAATCTAAGCTTCTTAATTGGAACCATTCTACCAGTAAAAATATGGTATTAACATAATGTGACAAACTAATGTTTAGAAAACTATCTGAAGCAGCACCTGTTCTTTCATCTTGTCCTGAAAGGTAGAAGGCAACATATTGGGGAACAGTTTCAAGAATACAGGCAGCAAAAATTCCATAAAGGGAACAATAATGAAAACGGCAACAGGAACTAGCCGAAAGATATCTGCAGTGGTTCGTGTTAGCTGTTGTCTTTCTCTCCTAGAGAGACTCTTCCCACCAGCAAGCTTAAGAAGCAATCTAGAACTGATTTTCACATCAACACCAAGAAGCTTGATTCCCAACCAGTAATGCTTCATGGTATCAACAAATTCAGTTTTCCAGTGAACAAGTTTCTTAGCCCAGTCTTCCCTAAATTAGACACAACACAAGGAAATATAGATTTAAAGTTGGTTTGGTTCGGATTATAAAATCATTTATATACAAACCTGCTCATAGAAGCCACAGCTCTTAAAGCTGGACCAATCCCCAACAGCATTGCCCAAGTTCTTTTCAAAATGGGATTAGCAGGCTTCTGAGATTCAGTACTCTGTTTGGCCTTCGCTTTGATTTTGGCCTTTGCGGTGGTCAAACCTTCAACAGCTTGATCACATTCCTCCGGAGAAGCTTCCTTCCTTTTTTTAGCAGTTTGTTCTTTATCCTCATCATCATTACCCGTCGCTGGTTTAGGTGCTGTTGCCATAGAAGTATAACTTGAAGACTGCAATACAAACTTAACTCTCATGGGTAGCATATTTCCCAATGTTCCATGTCCTGTAATGGTATGGAACTTCTGCATCCTAAAGAATCCCATTGCAGATAAGTTTGTAAAATCCTCACGCCTCGCATACTCTGAACCAATATATTTTGTGTTGCCCGATTCGTTGACAGTGTTATTCGGAGTAGAGCTCGAATCACGCAAGTCTGAGTATGTGGTACCAATCCCATGGCTCAGAACTTGAACTGAGCGACTAGAAACATGAAGGTAATCCGACAGAATCCGCCTCCGTCTTAAAATCGCTCTAGAAGCCATCACCAAAATACCCTAAACTACCAAAAAACCTGCAACAACATGCTCTGACATCAAACCACTAATCAATTCAAACCACCACACACTTCCGTTACCAAAGAACCAATTTGGAAAACAATCGAAAACTAAACAGTAATCAGTACTCAGTAATCACAAGCTGCAAATGCAATATACTTCACAAAATTAAACCTAATAACAAGCCAAAACAGATCAAGAACAAGCATCACAACAAGCAAACGTACCGCAATCGTCACGTAAACAACTGCAAGAGTATATCGTCGAACTGATCACCTGCAACCTACAAGCAACAAGAAGAAAAACTAATTCGAAGATGAACACAGCATTATCCAACAGATTCAACAAATACAACAAGAAATCAGAAACGAAATTAGGCGACGAAATTCAACAAAATGATATCAGGAGATATATGTAAACACGATTATACAGATATGTTAAACAAATGAAGAGAAGATGGTAAATACCTAATGATGAAGAACGTATAAGAGATTGAAATAACCTCAGTGAGTCGATTAATCAGTGAGTTGGAGGATTTTTAGTGTGTAATAAGAAGAATGAAATGGTGGGTGGGTCGTGGGGTTGAAGTTTTATAGGGTTGCCTGCTGGTCAATACACAAGAACAAACGGGGAGAGGTTATTGAGGAATATTATTTTGGACCATTTTATAGGGTTGCTTACGCGTAGATACTGGTTTTAGTTGTACATACAGTCTTATATAAATGCGTATGGTAAGTATGGCGTGTTGAATTTAAATTGATCTGATGGTCTTTAGATTTGTGCGAAAATCTCAAACGATATGATATCAGTTAAGCTTATTTGTATACGTTTTTTTTGTTATTTCTTAGGTTTTAACATGATCCTGAAGTATGCAATGGTTGTGATCATCATCATTCATCCACCCATTGAGGTAATCTATTATGGTGACAAAAATGGTTTCTTATGCTAGTGCTTCATAAGTGTAGGTTGTAGTTTGAGAGAAGTTGTGACAATGTTGTTTGTGTTATTTTTCATTTACGATGCATGGTATGTGTTAAGGAAATTAATAATCATAGAATTTATGTGGTTTTTTAATATAATTAGTGGGTATTGTCAAGGGGACGTGTAATGATTAGCACTTATAATTTTTCTGTTGACAAAACTACATTTCATAGCTATATATCCCTGATTTGGTTTAGATTAGTTTTACTTTAGTTTTCAAAAGTATACTACCTAAATATTACTTGAGCGTAATGGAGGATGATGGTTAAATCATTTATAGGTTAAAAGTTTGATTACGTGTGTTGGTTTAATTACAACATGAAAGAGGGACACCTTAATCAAATATCACATACATAAATGGGATAGTGGGACAAACCTCTGAGCAATTAGTTCAAAAAGAAAGGTGATTGTAACGCACTAGTCAAATCGTACATCAGTCGTGAACATGAGAGATATTAGGTTCATAAATAATGATCCGCCTCTAATATCACCAATACGTTTTTGAGGGCCTTGGTTGTGAATAAAAGGAGAAAACTTTACAGTTAAACATGCCCTGCAACAATCTAATGATGGATGACCTCCTTAATAAAATTTTCATCCAGGCAACTAAAGCCAAATATATGAGCTCTTTGTGTACAAAATGGATAATTTAGTAGTATGAGGGGTCGGATGTTACAGTAAGAATGATAACCAAGTGGACACTAGAGTCGTTTACACTGATAGTCGTTATAGAAAGACGGATGACTACTAGGGGTCGGATGTTATAGTGAGAATGATCACCGAGTGGACACTAGAGTCGTTTACACTTATAGTCGTTATAGAAAGACAGATGACTAAGACTCATATTCATAGTGTAACGAGTTACAAAATCAAAAAGTTTTACGTTGTATCTAAACAAAATACTTTAAGACTCTATTTTCAGGAGATTTCACAATTGATCATTCACAGCATAAAACAATTTACATATATATATTTTTAATAAAGCATTGCAACAAAAAACTTAATATAATCATTTATATTAAAAACCGTCCTAAAAGAAACATTAACTATTTTTAAAATAAAACATCAAATTCTATGACATTCTTTCCTTAACATAAAACCATGGGTGCCAAACTTTATTGGCGAATTACCTTCAATCTCATGTCCGTTAATCTTTAGCTCAATAACTTGCCCGTCATATAATATGCATATAGAAAGTAATGTTATTGACTGGGAGCTAGTTTAATAAACTAAAATTAGCTTATACTTTCACTCATTAGCACACAATAATAACACATACATGTTCACATATCTTTTAATAAAATTATTTATAATATTCATTATCTTCATTTTATTTTTCCATTCGTTTTTCATGAATCCGTGCCATTACCATACATCTATTAGTATCGGACATAAGTGTTAAGTTAATAGTAAGCACAGCTTTCATAACCATATGGGTTGCACAATTGCAATACCCCATAACATATGGCATTGATAACACATGTTAATGCCCTTAACGGGTATCAGTCTCAAGCATAAAAGTTACCGCCAGTTGAGCATGCATGTCTGCAGCTATATTTCATTCTATACGCATTGCTTGCAAGACTTTTCATTCGCAAGCGGGGCCATATAACATTTCATTAGGTTCCACCATCATTCATTGTTCATTATTTTGAACGACTGTTTCGATCATTGGCGGGCCATTGGTCCTTTACATCATCCTCATTTCTTGAGTACGAAACCTTGGGACACTATGCTAGCACGTCCCTGAAGGAAAACTCGTATAACAATCCGTCCCCATTAGTCCTGAACCTGAGCACTAGCATGAGAGAACCTGACTACTAGCATGAGAAAATCCACCTTAGATGCTTCACCTTAACAACTTAGGCTGAGTATCATTGGAGTCATTCGTCATTTTATCATGTACTTTATACTGTATACGCATATATACATTATTTGTAATAACCATATAAGTAAAGCATACATGAAGTCACTTCTTAGCTAGTCAACCCTAGTTCTAAGTTCTAGTCTAGGCCAACAATAGGTCAAGTCCCAAAAGAACCGAGAACATAGAGCATGCCAAGAACTTTCATCAAGCTGAATGCTTTCCTTCAACCAAGTACTCTTATGACCGAGTAGCCTCGCCAGCTGAGTACTCCTATAACCGAATACCCTTGTTTACCGAGTAATTCCGTAAGCCGAATGCTCTCATTGGCCGAATACCTTCATATGACGGAGTATTAATCATTTTTTAATACTAACATCGTGTACTTACACACTGGATACTAAAGTTCGAGCATGAATCCTAGCGTTCTAAGGTTGAGTACTATATCCAACTTCGCATAAAGCGAAAACTCTATTATTCTATATAAAAATAACATACAAATCCATTATAATTGTAGCTTTATCATGTAAAGACTACCTTTACATATAACAGTTAAAAATAGTAAAAGATAGAGATCAAGAACTCACATTGTGAACAACACTAACAAACCCTATGATAAGCTTATTTTCCACCGAGATCTAAGTATGCACATGTAAAAATCCAATCCTTATTGCTAGATCTCAATCATAACACACATATGATCAAATTTAGCTTAGATCTAATAAAAAATAAGAAGAATATTTACATTTGAGCTTCTTCTTCATTCTCTCTCTGTAGCTGATGTGCGCTCTCGCTCTATATATATATCCAAAATTTGAAAGCTTCAAATGCAAGAAAACGGAAGGAGTCTTTTTCACCTTTGGTCTTCGTCGTCTCCTGCTAGTTTCTTTTTTGAACTTTTCAGGTGTTACACTAACTTAAAGTTTAAAATTTTCTATGTAACATACAATCAATAGTTAAATTAAATATTAAAGATTAGGGTAGTATGTCTCACTAGTAAAAGTTAGTTAATGTCAGTTTTATAGTCAATCGAGTCATAAACAGTTTGGTGTCTTTATCTGCCTAGTTAGTTGGTGTCTTTAATCACCAACATAATTGTAAATAAAATTGCTTTTGATCATTTTTACTTAGCTTATTATACGTTGCTGGTCTAACCAGTATGTCGGCCTTTATGTTCGATTTATTTTAACTTTATGTTTGTATATTCAATTTTAATTTCAAAAGACTGACCCTTTTGCAGTGACAAAATTTGCTTGTACTTTGCTTGAGGCCGAATGACTTCTATATTCATGTTCACATATAAAGTTATATATATATATAGACATATAGTGATCCGATTCATTTATTTTTATTCAAATTTTTTTACTCTTAAAGCAAAACAATGAAAATTAGATGTTTCAAAACCTACAAACCATCAAAATTAAGAACACGTGTTTACTTTTCCAAAATATGAAAGCTGCCAATATCAATGAATATCAGGTTGATTACGTGATGCTAGCTAATATCACACGTTTTAAAGAGTAAAATTAATTTAATAAATTTCAAATTTTGCACTCATTAATCCATGATCACATCGTTTACTTAGACGGCTTTATTTTATCTAAAATCATGTTTTTTCACAACTGTGCATTTTTATTACACGTCACACATCTATTAGATACCATTATCGTGTTATTTTCAATTTTTTAAATTGGCTAAAGCATAAATGATTTAAGTTTCAATCAAAGGGTTGTTTAGACAAAATCAAATGTTAACATGGTTAGTTAAGTGATTTTCTCTTCGTTAAAAATGCATTGAAACTCATAATGAAAGCCGAAAAAAGAACTTAAAAAACATTAGAATGACATTATATCACAGGTAGCATCAACTTCAAAATATACAAAAACAATTTTCACAAAAGTAAAAATAAGAGTAATTGGATTCAACCTTATGATGCAACAACTTTTGCAACTCTGAAAATTACAGTTATGCCACTCACCACTAGTTATCCCTCCTGCAATGTAGTATACCCATACAAGACCACTTGATTCTATCACCAGCTGAACAACTTTATCTTCAACATTCATGCCATTGATAACTATATCTACTTCCTGCAATGATATTTCATATTCTTGTTAACACAAGATTGCCAGAGTACAAAATTATTGTTTGTATGTTAGGAAGCATACCATGGGAGCTTAAATGCATCTTTCCACCATCCGTGTTTGGAGCAATTTCCAACAATTTTGTCGAGACGTATGATGATCTCTGAAAACTTTGGCCTTATGGCCAAATCTGGATACCAACATTCCTCGATCAATCTACCAAGAAAGCAAAGAAAATAAGAATGAGAAAGACAATATTTAGAAGTACAAAATTGGTTTATTCAAGTTATATTATAATCTTGACGGGTGAAAAATAGCTTAAAAGGAAACAGGTCAGATGGTCAATCAGATCAAAAGTCCCCCAAAGCATTTTGAACACATAAATTTTTTTATTAAAGAAGTAAGATTACTACTAAAAATTTAAAACATTATAAACTTCAACATCATAATTTAAATGCTAACTATTTAAAGAATTATTGACATAACATGTTTTGGGTCAACCCAACTAGAACAAGAAACTACCCATTTGACCTGAACCCATTACCTCCCATTTCAACCCACACAACAAAATTCCACTCTTGACTTGAACCTGTGCCAACCATTTTGAAGATGATGTGTACAAAATGACTCACTCTTTTAAGTCTGGAGGATAATATTTAGATTTCGACTTGAATGATGGTCTCTTGACATCTACACACATCAGCTTAACAACCTCCTCGGGAGCCTTGGGATGAAATGGTTGGATGCCCTCCATCATCTAACACCATTGTAAACAAAATGAAGATCAAAGTTTGAGATAAATGTTGTAAGATAATCTTTAATTTTTATGAAGCTAACAAAACAACTATTACAATATGATATGATGAAAATAATGAAATACAAAAAGAGATTTATAGATTTATGTAAATATATGATATGATATATGTTACTTTCTATTAGAGATGACAAAATGATATGATATATTACTTTATACGATGACAAAATGGATGGGTCAGGCGGTTTGGCTAAAATGTAAGGTTTGAGTCAACACATATATTTCGTAGAATTTTCATGAGTTGTGTGTAGTCGGGCCAATCCACAACCACTATTGTCATTTTATTTATTTATTTATAACTAACTAGTGCATTACATAGATTAAATCATATTACTAATTTACAAGGTCTTACACATTTTCAAGACACTTTGGGCAACTCTGTTACTAACTGAATCAACTAACAATGCAATGTGAATTTTTTATTTCAAAAGTGATACTCAACTACACATACTAATCTCCTATTTATAGAGTTAGCAGAACTAACTATTTACAAATTAGTACCTTCTACTTTCTAAACTTTACACATTCATACTAAACATACAAACAAATACTAATACAAAGAATTACAAACTAATATTCACCCCCTTAATTCTTTGAATCCATCAACTCCCAAAAGCTTCTTCATTTCCACAAACTTCAATCTAGGAAGAGCTTTGGTTAGTATATCAGCCCTTTGTTCATTACCACTGATATGCCTCACTATCACCATTCCTTTCTCTACACAACCACGAATATAATGGTATCTGACATCAATATGTTTCGATCTTCCATGAAAAACAGGATTTTTCATTAATTGCACTGCTGACTTGTTATCCACATGTAGCACTATAGGACCCATCTTCTTCTCTATAAGTTCTTCCAATAAACCTTTCAACCAAACAGCCTGTTGTGCTGCTGCAGTGGCAGCCATAAACTCAGCCTCACATGAGGAGAGAGCCACTGTTTCCTGTTTCTGACTTACCCAGCTCACAGGACCTTCACAATAATAAAACACTATACCAGTAGTGCTTTTCCCATCTGCCTTAGTTGGAGCATGTGAGCTATCACTAAAGCCAACCAACTCTTTAAGCCCACCATATCTATACCATACTCCATTCTCTATAGTACCCTTAAGGTATCTCAAAATGTGTTTCACAGCTTGCCAATGGGTTGTTCTTGGAGATTCCATGAACCTACTAGTAATACCCACTGCATAACACAGATCAGGTCTGGTCTGAGTTAAGTACCTTAAACACCCAATGGCCCTTCTGTACTTTGTGACCTCAACAGGTTCATACTCTTCATCCTTTCCCAATTTGACACCCGGATCCATTGGGGTTTTTGTGGCATTGCACTCCCACATCTTTTGATCCTCTAACACCTTCTTTGCATACCCTGACTGACTCAAGAAAATCCCATCACTTTCTTGTTTCACCTCAATACCCAAATAATACTTCAATAGACCAAGATTTGTCATTTCGAATTGTGACTTCATCATAGACTTGAATTCATCAACTACTTCCAAATTAGATCCTGTCATGACAATGTCATCTACATAAACTCCCACTATCAATGAACCATTGTCATTACTTTTCTTGTATACAACATGTTCTTGAGGACATCTCTTGAACCCAAACCTTAACAATGTATCATGAAGCTTTTCATTCCAGGCTCTTGGAGCCTGTTTCAATCCATACAAGGCCTTTTTAAGTCTGTAAACCATGTGCTCTTGACCAGTCTTCACAAAACCTTCTGGTTGCACCACATACACCTCCTCTTTTAAGTCTCCATTGAGGAAAGCTGTTTTAACATCAAGATGGTGAACCTTCCATCTATTTGATGCAGCTATGGCCATAATCAACCTTACAGTCTCCAATCTTGCCACAGGGGCAAACACTTCTTCATAGTCAATGCCAAACTTCTGCACATATCCTTTTACTACCAGCCTGGCTTTGTGCCTTGTAACTGCCCCCTCTGCATTCTTCTTCAGCTTGAACAACCATTTCAATCCAATAGGTTTTACTCCTTTTGGACATTGAACCAATTCCCAAGTTTTATTCTTCTCAATGCTATCAAGCTTGTTGGATTATGATAAGGCTGATGCAACCAAAACCACTTCACATAGTCATCTTTTGGTACTACATTCAAGGGCTTCCGAATCTAAGCATGAGATCTTCCGAGAGTCTGAAGAACAACAGCTGAAGATATCAGCTGAAGTCAACAGCTGAAGGCAACAGCTGAAGTCAATAGCTGAAGACTATCTTCCGAAGACAAAGTCTGAGGAACAACAGCTGAAGACTATCTTCCGAAGACAAAGTCTGAAAGCTTCCGAAGACAAAGTCTGATGAAA
>BJCN01339668.1:0-11581 GCA_018326445.1 Flaveria brownii
ATTATATGATACAACAATCTGTAAATCGTATTCCTAAATCCTACAATTGCTCTCCAGTGAGATTGTACTCCCTTGACAATGTTAGTAGTGATGCTAGGTTATAGCAGAAGTGAAAAAAATGGGACTTGGTTCTGAACTCGAACCAAATTCACTTCGAAACTAGTTTAGTTTAACTTATTAGACCCGAACCAAACCACATGGTTGAAACCGGTCAAACCGAACCGAAGCGTTCAAACTGGTCACACCCGTCTAGGCCTGTAAATGAACCGAACTAACACGAACATTGGCATGTTCGTGTTTGTTCATTTAATTTTAACCGAACACGAACACGAACACAAACACATAATCAAACATAATTTTTTGTTCATGTTCGTTGATTAAAAAAATGAAAATGTTTGTGTTCGTTCAGGTACGGTTCACGAACGTAAACAAACACAAATAGACAAACATAAATAAATACAAACAAATATCAGTGAACTTAAACTAACAAACAAACAAACAAACATACCCAGTGTATCCCGTTGAAAACAGGGTCTGGGAGGGGTATGTGGTGGTAAGTCTTTCCTCTATCTTGAAAGATAGAGAGACCGCTTCCAAAGAAACCCCCGACCAGTGAACTTAAACTAACAAATCTAACAAATCATAATTCATCCAAAAACACATGCAAATTACTTGTTCAAATATACATGATCCATAATGTCTCATCTAAAAAACATATGTACATGAAATTATGCTTCAATGCATAAACGAACATAAGCAAGCAAATTAACATAAACAAACATAAGCAAACAAACATAAACGAACATACATGAACATATATGAACGGACATAAACGAACGTTCACGAACATATATGAACGAACAAAACAAGTGTTTATTTTCGTTTGTTTAATTAAATAAACAAAATATTTTGTTCGTGTTTGTTCATTTAATAATTAAACGAACATAAACGAACTTTCCGTCGAATAGTTCATGAACTTTCCGCCTTCCGCTCTAAAAAACCAGTTTCAACCCGAACTTGTTTCGACAAAACCCAATTTGACCATTTTTGACCCAACCCGAACCCGTTTGGGTGCAGACCCGATTTGTGCGCCCTAGTCCCTAGGTTCGATGGTTCGACCCGACTCAAAGAATACTTTACTTTGGCCTTGGAATGAAAAGCAATGCAATTACTAATTAGCACTTGGAGCAGGGCTTTGGTAGTTTGGTACTTTGGTCTACACCCAAAGGGTGAAAAAGAAGGGCCCAATGCCCAAGCCCATGCCAATATACCATGGACCCCTAGTAGTCTGGCCCTTGAATCTTCATACTCAATGGGCTTTCATTTCATTTCAACATGTTCTAAAAGCTTTATTTTAGTTAGCCATAAAAATATATCGTTGTTCCGCGATCCTGTTTGTTTGGTTTTACCAAAATTTCCGGACCAAACCGCAAACTATGATTTCATAAAACGACAAACCAAACAATACGGTTTAGGTTGGTTGGTGGACAAAACCTTTACCGGTTTGACTGTTTGGTTTTGACAATTTGAATTTATTTTAATATTTTTTACATTACTATACCAAATTAAAAAGTATAAATAATAAAAAGAATCCATGATCATAATACATATATTCAGCTACATGCTCCAAAAAAATGAATATATACGGACCAGTTACTATACAAAGTGTTTTTTTTCGTGCAAATCGTACGGAGTTTTGGGATGGAATTATCACGCAAGAACAATAATAATCACGCAAGAACAAAGGGATATTTACGCAAGACAAATTACACTCGCGTGAAATTATCACACAAAGATGGAATTGTCACATAAGAATACCTTATGTTATAATTTCACCTTTATGTGATAATTTCATCTCTGTGTAATTAATTATTACCCTTACGTTATAATTCCACCATAACCTCCATTCTTGCGTGATAATTTTGTAAGCTTCGCACAAAAAAACACACTTTGTACCGTAACCTTTCTCTATATAAATAATAGATGTTAACAACTAGTTCAGTTTACACGATCAATTCCAAGTTTCAAACTTGACCAAACCAATAATCCATCAAATTACGAAAACCAAACCTCAAAACAAACTGTTAAGAATCTCAAACTAGTCAACCCGACTAATTTACTTAATTTACTCAACGGTTCCATGCTTTGATGGTTTATGAGCACCTCTAAGTCCAACCAGGTTCATTTTTTAATTTATTTGGATAGATATATCATCACTAAAATTGACCATAAACCACCTTTGATGTATGAAACAAAATTATGGTCACAAATACTAACAATATCAAAGAAAAGTTGGTTATATCGATCCATACTTCCTAAAACCAAGGAAAAGTGTATCAAGACAAGAAAACCAAAGAGTTACATTACAAGGCCGTACACCCCTCATTTTTAATATCAAGTTCTTGAATTTTGTATTGTAGGCTGTAGTCGTCACATTTTTGTAATCTAGAAGGAAGCTATTTTGAGTCAACCATCCCAACCTTTTATCATGTTCCTTTTTCTTCTTTTTCTTTCCCACACTAATAACGTTTATCCTTATAAAATATATTATTTCATGTGCTCACAAATATTTTTTCTTTTGCATAAAACATGTAACATTTAATAATGTATTGCTAGCAAATAAAAAGGTCGAGTCATGGTTCATGTGTGCATTACGGACTAATTACATTAAATTAGTTGCCATTTAATCAAAATATTAGTTCACATTTGATAAAATATATTAGTTACAGTTTATTGTACAGTAAAATGTTGAGTCATGGTTCACGTGTGCATTACAGATTTTCTTTTTTAAATTGTTGTTATAGATATCATTGACTAAGACGACGCGTTGGGTTTTCATTACTCTATACGTATTTGTCCGGAATGTCATAGGTAGCCTACGAGACATGTGTCTAAAAGCAACCAATAAAGTTGTTAGACTTTTCCTAAAGAGATGCATGTATCGGGATGATATGATTTTTGGTATTTTTAGTGGTTTCTAGTTGTTTTGCTTTAAATTATATGAATCACTAAAACAATATAAGCCATAATTCATCATCAGATAACTTTTGTTGATCTAACTTAATCGTAAAACATATTTAAAACAGTCTAGTTTACACTTAATGTCAATACCCCGAATTAACAATTTCAAATTAGGTCACAGAGAATAAAAGAAAAAAAATCTTTATTGCATAAAAAACGATCCAACCAATTTATACCTTGTGTATTTAACTTATAAATAATCCACTTTAATAGAAATAATCCTTTTTAAGTTTTAAAAAACTATGTTTGGGCTTCAGGTTTTTAAAAACTAAAAAAAAACCTTCTTTTTTTTCTCTCTCTAACCTTTTTCGCGGGAAAAAAACATGCCTCTTTTTCACGGATCCTGACAATCAGCCCGTTAGATTAGCTTTCTACCTCGGCTTTAACCATCGTTCTCTATTTTTCAAATTTCATCAAAGTGTTATGTAAGGATGGCAATGGGACAAGATTGGGACGGGTTTATATAATCTCAACCCCATACCCGATTATAAAATTATGTCTCATACCCGACCTAAAACCCATCAGATATGTATTCGGTATATACCCGTTGGGTATCGGGTATCTACCGACTACCTGTTGGTTATCGGGCATACCAGTGGGTAATCAGGTATATTCGTTAATTTCATAAACAATACCCATTAGGTAACCCGTCACGTACCTCTTTGATGTTTCGACCAAATCTCTTTGTCGCTATCTCTTTTTGACCAATCTATTTGTTATGTCTCGTTGACTAGAGTTAAACAGTGGATCCGGTTTGAAGGAGAATCAGATTTCTAACTACCGAGTTACTCGACTAGAATAGTTGAATAATCATCAAAAGAGATTTTTTTTTGAAAGCTGGTGCTTCAGCGGAAATCCCTTTACATCCACAACCAGGAGACCCCAGTTCGACCCCGGAAACAAACCGGACCCATTGCAACCGCACCCTCAATAGGGGGGAATTATTTTGCTGTTTCACGGAGTCGAATCTGGAGCCCCAACCCTCGGGCGGGAACCCCACATATTGTGGGTAAACCCCCCCCCTCAGGATAGAACCCGCGACCTTTGGCCACTAGATCCTTATCCCTTATTGAGGTGGCCAACTGGGCTAGCCCAGCTGGTTAATCATCAAAAGAGATGAATATTAGAACTAAAGTACTTGAAGATAATATAATATGATCAAAATAACTAAAAATTAATATAATATAATAAAAGAAAAAAAAGTTATTTTGGCTATATAATCGGGAACGGGTTTGTTTAATCGGGTATACGGGAAGGGTAGAAGAATATATCATGTAACCCCATACTTATCCCAAATCCACAGAAATAATAAAAATTAATATTATACCCGTCTCATACCCACTTATCCGACGTCATGGCGTCCCAAATGTTTCAGTATTCTAATCAGGTTTAGATTTTACTGTCATCCCTAATGTTATAGATTGGTTAAATTAATAGTGTAACAAGAAAAAAAAATTCATGATCTAATCATCTACTTAGATCTTAAACCGCCTGTTTAAACCAAATCGGCCTTTAAATATGTGATCTGTTTATTCGTTTCGATACACGATATTTTAAATTACGTGTGTTCTAAAAGAAAAGCTGAACATGTGTAATTTATAGCATTATTATGATGATATAGAATTATAAAAGGTTTAAATTTATGTTACATAAATTATGTTAATTATACATGTGTGTGATCCTTAGCCATTGGTGTGTCGTACTTTTTAAGTGTCACGTTCCGAGATAAGAACTTGTGTGGCTTGGATAAGAACATGACATGCTTTTTCCACGTGACAAGTTTAGGTAGCCAAATCTAAACCATGCTATCAAAAGTTTTTTCATGTTTATCGAAAACTTAGATTATTTACGAACTGTTACTATTTGGTTGCTCAAATTGTTACCAAGTTATTTTCATAAATGAAATATTAACGGATCGTCTTGAAACATGACAATAGTTTAACTGTGTTGGGGTTAAAGTTGATGTATTTTACTGAATAGTTGCATGCTTCGTGTTCAAATTCGTCTATTCAACTCATCAAGCTGAAACCACTCAATCCATCAAATCATCACAATTAACACATCTATTTACATTATAACAATTTTTTAAATTCCCAATTACTTGTATTGAGTTGTATTATTAGCATTATCTAACAACTTAAGATGATCATGGGTAGTAATAACATAATCTATTATTTTTTTTAATTAATTTACTGTGCCGATGCAAAGAAACTGTAAAAACACTGTTTTTTAAACAGAACCAAACGCTGTTCTTTGAATTGTTTAGAATATACCAAATCCTGTGTAATAATAACATAAATTGATTCAAGGCTCTCATGATGCCAACTTTGTGGTATGCATATCACACACACAAACATATATATGTATAATATTCATTTTGTCATCGTTCATAATGGCCATACCTCCACTTCTTGTCCTTTTGACCCAATTTTAGCACTTACACGTTTAAAATATTATATTTAACAATATCCAATATTTTTGAAAAAAAATATATTATGATGTTAATTTGAAAGAGTTGGACAGAAAACTCATCCTAAACGTTAAAACAATTAAAAAGAATAAAAATATACTGGAGTATTATTTGAAACGAAAACTTGTAAAGTTATTGTTTTGTGCTTAGAGGTTACAGGTTTAAATGTTAGAGAATAGACTCGCACAAAAATGTAGCCATGTAGGGATTGTTATACGTACATCATATCGTAAAGTGACCCGACTACTCTATAAATCCCGCTTAAAAACATAAGCTAAATCAAACAACTTTAAAATGAAATATTTCTTTCATAAGCATTTAAAAGAAAAGAAAAACGTTTGGCTTTTAGCCTTTTATTGTTATATAATAAATAGACACCAATGAAAACAAATGGTTGGATGGGACATACACCTTGGCAAGGTGTGTACATAATGTAATTCAAAAGGATTAGGATGTGTGACGTGGCACCTTAAATTTAATGATTAGAGATTCCTCCCCTCAATACTAAAAACCCAAGGACTTTGGAGAACAAATCCAACATCTTCATGTGCACTCCATAATCACGTGCAACATTCGCATCTTCTAATTATCTTAATATCTAGATTCCATTTTTTTCAAATACTTGTATTTATAAAAGATAATGATAAATATGGAGCATAGTAGCATACTCGATCAAATACTTATGTAAACGATTTTTATAGCATACTCATTAATTTTTAGCCACTTAAATAAAACTTTGTACCATTGCATATGATAAAAATTCATGTGTCGATATTTTTACTTGCTTTGAATATTATTATGAAATTTTGACTTGTTTAAGAGACAAATGATAACAATTTTAATTTTATTTACATCTTTGTATATTTAGCAAAGTTTAAGGACTTTAATGTATATTTAATTTAAACTTAAAGGCTTTTTCATACAAAAGAAAAAGTTATGTTTGTTTGTATAATATTACCTCTAATAATATTGTTATTAGTATTAATGGTAATAATAATAATTATTGTTTTAATTTTATATAGTTTAATATTACGTTATGGAAATTCTTTTATGTACATCATTCCCTTTTTTTCGCGTATTGTGAGTTAAAAAAATGAATTGTCTCTATTGTGAGATTTTAAATGTGAACATGCTAAAAGTTTACTTGTTAATTTAGTTAAACATATCCCTTGAAGAGCACTAGATGAAAGGTTGCCAATAAGGTTGGGTTTGATGATAAAAACATTGATATCGCCTCTATTTGTTTTCCACCATGTAGATAAGTCCCAGAGTCTACGGATTACATCTTTACATAATATGTTACATCTTTACATAATGTTACATCTCTTTTATGGTATAACAAAATGGTAATTAAGTAAATGGTGTAATTGACGTTCAAGAACATTATATGAAAAAAAAAATAAGTTAAAATATGACAAAATGGTAAGTAAATGGTGGGTTCAATTGAAATCACATCTGTCATTTAAAACAGAGTCATACAATTGACGTTAAAAAATGTTAATGGTGCAATGTCTCGCTTATATTCGTATATTCCACTCATGATTTCGTTCAACTACATATGCATATTGCATCAACCTATGTAGTAATAAAAATGATACAGTCCGTAATGGTTTTGTCATGTTGGTACATATGAAAATGCAAGAATTTGTATTTTTGAACAAGGAACTTTCAACCTCTAAAATAATAAAGGAGCTAAAAGCTAGGGGTTGTTTTTGAATGAAAAATAGATCAAGTTAATAACTTGAAATCGATGAATTGGAGTAAAATTTCATTCGTGTAGTTTGTTGTTTGGTTATGTTATTCTTGTTAGCCGATGGCTAGCCTTTCTGTATTGTTATAAAGTTGCCCTTTTCTTAAAAAGATAAAACATAACAATATATGTTGAGGTAGTTATATTTAAAGTACATAGTTTGTTGGTCATATACTAGGCTAATAAAAATTTCATGTAGACAGATTATGTCAACTTATTTTTTTCTTTCCCATCTTTATCTCTCTTTATCTAGTTGATTATATAGGACTTGCTACCTATAATTTTTTAGAGGACTATATTTAGCAAAAGTCAAAACATTATAGAAATATATTGTCATACATATTTAAAGAATTAATAGTAGCAATATGAACATTATGACTTTAGTTGTTTTTCTATACATATAGGTCTGTTAGGCTTCCTTACGTGTTTGGTAGGCTTTTCTTTCCCATATAATTAGGAGCAAAGTCGTCATCTTAACCACAAAACCAAATTATGTTCTTCTTTTTCACTATGGTAAGCTTTAACACATATTACTATTATAATTAATAGGTTTGTTCGGTGAAGATTTCCCTTTTTTGTGTTTAAAATTTCTTTTGTTTATTTAGTTTGTGTGTTTTTTTTTTCTTTTTTTTATTTGTGTTTTAATATGGTTTGTTTTGTGTGCGGGCTCGAGAATTTGGGATTGAGTTTTTTTTATCTGGACACGTGTTTTTGATTTGTAGGGTTCGTTGATGTTGTCTTTCTCCGGTCTCTTGCTTTCTTTCTTTCGTTATCGATACCCAGACGATTCTTGCTATTAAGGTTTGGGTTTTCCTTTTGTTTGCTCTTTTTGGGGCTTTGATTTTCGTCGGTTTTCTATTTTGTACTGTGTCGCTTTTTTACGGCTTTGATTTTCGTTTGTTTTGCGTATGGTGTTGGGTTTTGATTTAGTTTTTGGGTTCCGCATGTTCTGGTGTGTTATGGATTTGGGGTTTTGATGTGTTTTACTTTGTGTATTTTACTGATTTTGTGGTTTTGAACATTCATTTTGATTTTGATTTAGGGTTACATTAAAACTCGCATATGCGCGGCAACACGCGCGCCATAATTACTAGTTAATATTATTATATCTTTGAACTCGTAACTACCATCTAGAATATACATTTTTTGTTTCTCCTTTGTATTAAAGTCCATTTGCGTCATATTTTATCGTTGATCATAATGGTTAAAAAAATAACTTTGTTTCTCTTATCAAGGTGTTTTTGTCTTGAGTTGTTATCCATCTTTGTCCAATGTGTTGATAAGAAGCCAATAGAAGAACCGACAGATTCATATTTAAACCAACTTAACAAAAATAAGTAGGGCTAAAAGGAAGCTGGTTTAAAACCATCATAATGTTTGATCCTCTTGAAATTACACTGTTGTAAAATATGTTGAAAATGACGTAAGAAGTTCGATATTGTGACAAAATGAGAGAGGCGGTTTGCGTGACTCTTAAACACAAATCTCTTCATCTAAATATCCGATTTTAACTTTGAAGGTTTTTCTTAAATTTTATGATTTTGTATATCATGGATTTCATTAATTCAAACATTTAATTATTCATTTAATGTTTAATTTATATGATGTTAAGTTTAATTTTCAAAAAATTCAACAAAAAATGTCCAATTTAAATATTTTATATAAAAATTAAAAACAAGTTTACTCTTTTCCCTTAAAGTAGTGTCCTATCTTTCTTTATTCCGCTTTACACAAGTTTTAATATTTATTTAATTAGATGGGTATATATTAAAAAGGTATTTAATCTAAAATGATTAAAATGATTCTAGGATTGACAAGTTTTTTTTATTATTTTAAAAGGTATGACAGTTTAGTCATTGTGTCAAATACGTTATTTCATTGTTTCTTATACGTTCATTTTATAAAATATCAGTTCATTATATAATATATATTACATCTTTTTTATATTTGTTTATTATTATTTTTTACATTTTAGATCAGTTTGTGTTATTTTTGTTATTATTTTCGTAGACTATATAAATATGTTATCTATTATTGTATTTTACAAGTAGAAGTACACAATGATCACCAATGTATTTTTTAAAACTCTTAGTGTTAAAAATAACATAATGTGTTAATTTTGTCATTGTTATTTATAGTTTGTATAAACTTGTTTTTACCTATCATTATGTTTTACAATTAAAAATACACAATTGTGGTATTTCATTAATAACACTCGTAGTTTTCAAGATAACACAATGACGATCAAAAGACACGATGATACGTTGTGTTATTTTCTCATTGTTTTTAATGTATTAGATTAAATAGTTCTTAATTTATTATTGTGTTTTACATATTAAGATACAAATTAATGTTATTCTATCATTATTTTTCTTAAATTAATCATATTTGAAAAATATAACAGTATTAAAAAAAATACAATAACTAACAAAAAGATACAATGAACTGCGCGCCAAGATACAATAACGAGATATGAGTCTAAAAACATAAAAAAAACATCATCTCTTTATATAATAATATTTTACTCATTTTAAAGATAAAAAACGCTCGTTTTTATGGTGTAATTTTTATAAAAAAATTATATCATACATAAAAGTTATGAACGTTTAAAAAAATTGAAAGAATTTACAAAAAATCAACAAAAGTGACTATTTCTATAATACATATATAATAAACTTTTTTCTACAATTTGATCTAGAAGATTGATGGTTAAGATTATTTATATTTTTTTTGTTTAAATGGCTTTTTATTTGAACATTTCCTCAATTAGATATATGTAGATCGTTATAATAGATTTGTGTGCTACAGCTTCGCTCACGATGAAAAATAATATATTAATAAGATATAACACTTAATTGTTCGTATGCCATGTGAGCCTATATAATCTAATTTCTTGGGTCTCATTTGAAAAAATAGCATCCATTTAAGATTGTTACTCACAAAGGTAATTGATCCATGTTACAAATCATGCTTCGTCTTCTTCGAGCTATATCAATAACTAACTCTATGAGGTTAACTTATCAAAAAGCAAAATTTATGGTGTTGGGATGGATGTTTCAATAATTGAAAATATTACCAGATCATTAAATTGTCAAGCAGGACGGCTTTCATTTTCTTATTAATTTGGGACTTATGATGGGTGTGTATGAATAAAGTGATAAGTTGGAAACATGTTATTGTTAAATTCAACTCCATATTATCCAATTGGAAGTCAAGAAATTTGTCTTTCGCAAGAAGAGCTAACTTGTAAAGTCGGTCCTAGGTAATCCCCCAACATATTATCTATCATTATATAAAGCTCCGGTTAATATCAGTATGGTGGTTAATTTGTGTTTGGATCAAAACCCCGGTTCCAATGGTGTTCGTTTCGGTCAAGGAGGTGCTTCAAATGATCAAGGAAATACAAGGCTCGACAAATATTGCAAAAACAGTTGATATGATATGCTAGTAAGTATGTTTCTTCTAGTTCCTTTCTGGAGAAAGTTTTCTTTGTAATTGTCATTCTATTAATGTGATTCTCTCTTGTTTGTTCAAAAAAATATGTCAAACTTCTAGTAAGTTTCTTTGTTTGTCTTATTTAATTAATATAATTTGTGTTTATGCAAAGATCCAGCAAGTGAATTTTCTTTTCTAGACTCCGATTTGCCAAATCGCAATCTTCAGTTCCCTTCGAGCCCTTAATCTCAAACAATATTGGTTAAGATGCCAGAAGAATAGAAGTCTCATGTAACAACCTTTTGACGTGAGAATAAATACAGTTTTCAATGATGTATGGGATGATGATCACGCATGATGATTGACAATGATTCTAAAAATTTGTTACGTAAATGGGTCCGGTTCCTCACGCACAGGGCCGACCCGTTTATTGTTAAAGGGAAGCACTGGACTTGGGGTCCCTGTTAGATCTAGAGTGTATAGGTCTAGATCATTTTGTATAGGCTTAGTACTTGAATCAAGTCTTGTAATTAATACTTGTAACAGTCAAAAATATATATGTATATGTGCATTGAATCTATAGGTTAACCCCATATATATATGTGTGTTGATTTGTGACTGTTCAGGGAAAAACAATATACTTGGAAGAATTTCTGAAATTGACCAAGTGTAAGAAACATCTACGGATGAACATTATTGTTAATCCGTAGATATGTTTCTTACAAGACCAAATGACCAAGTGAATGTTCCTGCGGATGACCAAGAACAATGAAGTGTACTCTTACGGAAGAAGGATTTGCTACGGAAGAACAACACTTCTACGGAAGACCAATTCATCTACGGAAGAACAAAAGTTCTGCGGACGACAAGACTCCAGCGGAAGAACATTATACTTGTGCGATTGC
>BJCN01339674.1:5260-21853 GCA_018326445.1 Flaveria brownii
ACAGATTTCGCTCATCTTTTGAGACGAACGTGTCTCTCTCCTATGGTACAACAATTCAGACAATATGTGTACTCTCGAAGATGTCCTCGCAACCGATGTAACACAGGATAATAAGGTGTCTTGAACAAGGGCGTGAAGAGCGAAGAATGCTAGATGTTCTTCAAAGTGTGTGTGTGTTTTCTCAAACATGCGTGATTTTCGAAGAGTGTAAAACAAGACTCATATGTTTTGTATTTATATCCAAATTAATGTGAATCAATTTTCATATTAATACACAAATTAATTCCATTTAATTGTGAATTAATATTCTAAAATTTGAAAAAGTTGTTCGCTTCTGTATGCGAAATCACGTGCTAGTTATTTATAACTTGACCCGTATTGCAACCTCTGAAGCATTATAGTAGAGGATCCACGATGACTCGTTATCTATTTCCTTTCTCCAGTAGTTGTAACTTGACCCGTATTGCAACCTTTGATAGCATTATAGCATTATAGTTTGGTGACGAGAAGTGTAACTACAGAGTAAAAGGGTTATAGATTACGATTGACATCGTGGAATGTAGGAACGCTAACTAGTAAGTTATTAGAGTTAATAGACGTGCTGAAGAGACGCATGGTACAGATAGTGTGTCTTTAGGAGACTAGATGGCGGGATAGGAGAGCAACAGAGTGCAATGGGTATAAACTATGGTATCCAGGATCATATATAACAAAAAATGGGGTGGGTGTTCTAGTTGCTAAAGAACTTCAAGATAATGTAGTAGAAGTGAGAAGATATGATTATAGACTTATGCTGTTAAGAATAGTAATAGGGGATGAGGTAGTAGCAGTAGTTAGTGCGTATGCACCACAAGTTGGATTAGGTAAGCGGAAAGAAAGAATTTCTGGGAGAGTTTAGATCAAGTTATTGGAGACATACCTCAAGAAGAAAAAATATACATATGAGGAGATTTTAATGGGCATATTGGTAAGGATAATGATCACTTCCCTTTGGTGCATGGAGGCTTTGGGTATAGTCTTAGGAATGACGGCGGTAAGGAGCTTCTTGACTTCGCATTAGCGCATGACCTAGGCGTTATAAATTCATTTTTTAAGAAAAGATATTCGCACATAATCACGTTTAGCAGTGGCGGGAGACACACGCAGATAGACTATTTGCTGATCGGAAGAGAAGACCGTAGCTCATGGAAGGACTGTAAGGCAATCTCGGGCGAGACAATAGTGACCCAACATCATATGTTAGTTGAGGATCTACGCGTGAAGAGGGCAATTGTCGAACTAACCAAGAGAATTAGACCTACGATTAGATGGGGCCAACTCAAAGACGAAAAAATTACCATCTTTAGATATAAGGTCATATCAATGATCCAGACTGGTTCACAGGAAGACGTAAACCAAAACTGGGAGGCCATGTCCACTACAGTCATTCAAGCAGCTAAAGAAATTCTTGAAGTTACAACAGGTAGGACGATCGGTCATAAGGAATCCTGGTGGTGGAACAAAGATGTACAGGAGAAGATAAGAATTAAACAACAGAGTTTTAGAGAGCTTTTACGCTGTAATAATGATGAAGAACGAATAGAACTAAAAAATAAATACAAGGAGGCCAAACGAGAGGCGAAAAAGTATGTGTCAGAGGCAAAGAACATAGCTTATGAGAGGATGTACAAGCGACTAGAGACGAATGAAAGAGAACATGACATGTTTAAGATTGCCAAAGCAAGAGAACGTAGAAGACAAGACATGAGAATGGTGAAGTTTATAAACGCTGAGGATAGAAAGGTCTTGGTGAAGGAGAGAGACATCAAGGTGAGATGGAAAACCTACTTCAATAACCTTTTCAATGTAAGGAACCTTAATCAACAAACAGAGATCGATCAAACAAACCAAATAAGGCAACAAAATAAGTGTTATCATGGAAGAATCACAGTCGAGGAAGTTACGAGAGCCCTTATGAAAATGGGGATGGCTAAGGTGGTGGGGGCAGACAACATACCTAGGAAATGCAATGGCTAACATAGCTATTCAACACTATTTTCAATACGGGGAAGATGCTAGAGCAGTGGAGAAACAATGTCATAGTCCCCATATATAAGAAAAAAAGAGATGTCCAAAGTTGCGCAAACTACAGGGGAATAAAGCTCTTGAGTCACACGATGAAACTATGGGAAAGAGTTACTGACACGAGAATCAGACACGAAACTCAAATAACGATAAACCAATTTTGATTTATGCCAGGGGCGCTCTACAACAAAAGCCATACACGTCATAAGGAGGATAATGGAGAAATATAGACAAAAGAAAAGGGATCTCCATATGGTATTCATTGACCTAGGAAAAGCCTATGACAATATTCCGCGACAACTCATTTGGGAAAGTCTACGACATAGAAGGGTACCAGAGAGCTACATCAAGATAATCAAGGATATGTATGACAGGGCAAAAACGTGTGTGCGAGCCTCAGTTGGAGACACTGACTTCTTCCCGGTGGAAGTGGGACTTCACCAAGGATCGACATTGAGCCCATCTCTCTTCACAGTAGTGTTGGATGAGATGGCCAAGTCTATACAGGAGATAGTCCCGTGGTGCATGCTGTTTGCGGATGATATTGTATTAATATCAGAATCAAAAAGGGTGTTAAACGAGAGGTTAGAGTAGTGAAGAGCGGCACTAGAGCACAAAGGCTTAAGGATAAGTCGCTCTAAGACGGAATACATGCATTGTAACTTTAGTAGAGGGAATGAAGAGGACACCCAAATCAGTATCCAGGGTCTGGCGGTCTCACAGACGTCTAGGTTCAAATACTTGGGCTCGTACGTACAGGAGGATAGAGAGATACACAGTAATGTAACCCACCGTGTTCAAGCAGGATGGTGCAAGTGGAGAGCAGCATCAGGGATTTTGTGTGATAAGAGGTTCCCATCAAGACTAAAGGGAAAATTATATAGAGTGGTCGTACGTCCATCTATGTTATACGGAACAGATTGTTGGGCCATAAAGAAATCACACGAGCGACCAATCGAGGTCGCGGAAATGCGAATGTTGAGGTGGATATGTGGACACACAAGACTGGATCGAATAAGGAGCGATGTCTTTCGACAGAGGCTAGAGGTGGCTTGTATCACGATAAAATACGAGTGGGAAGATTAAGATGGTTTGGACACGTGAAGAGGAGACCCATGTCGGCGTCTGTTAGAGGAGTAGATAACATCATCTTAGATTGTAGGAGTAGAGGAAAACCTAAGTTGACTTGGGACGAGATAATTAGGCGGTATATGGTAGAGTTGCGCCTCTCCGAGCACATGATCGAGGATAGGAGTGCCTAGAGGCACATAATTAAAATTAAAGACTTCTAGTGGGATCGAGGATCGAGTGATCCCCCGCGTGAGGTGTAGGTTATCCACATTTGCTTTTTATAAGTGAAACATGTTGCTTATTTGATTTATGCACTATATTCTGGTTGTTATGCCTATGTGTATGCGTATCCTTATGTGATGTATGTTATGCTTATGAATATACTATGTGTAATTGTGTATGCGTATCCTTATATGATGTATGTTATGCTTATGAATATACTTATGCTTATTCTAAAGCCTATGTGATAATATACCTATGTGTTATCTGTTCTATAATTTGTTTGCTATCTTTTACAAGTCGGGGGTGTTTTTAAAAACAGTCTCAGTGTCTCATAAGAATGCTTTTTGGTAGGATATACCTTGTATGTTTGTTTACTAGTTGTAGCCGACTAACATGTGATGTAGAGAGGGAGAGGGTATGAGTGCATTTTGAGGTAGAAGCAAAACCCTAATGTAACGACCGTCGGAGCTTAAGCGGCGGAAAGGCGTTGATCTGTTGCGATCATCAAAGGTGAGAGTGACCATCTTCTTGGTGTGGCAGTGGCAGTGGCAGTGGCAGTGGCAGTGGCAGTGCCAAGTGCCAACACAAGTGCTGCTTGTACTCTGAACAAACCCTCATCTATCATAGCCGCGATGCATGAGGATGGGCAGAATCGCGTAAGATAGACCGTGTGGAATATTGGAATCACACAATTTGGTTTTCAGTTGCCTGTTTGCGTGATTCGTACGGTCTATCCCACGCTAATCTGCAGATTCCTCTAATATCTCACACGCTTGAGGGTAGGGCTTCCGTTACTTTTAGCACCATACAACAAGTAAGCAGATTCTTTTCTCTACAAAAGTAAGCCTCCTTTTTTGTTGTTCTGATCTACCTCATCAAATCTGGTGAAATTACTCGCTTATTGATCTCCACTTGGATTTTTCCTTAGTTGTATCCTGTTGTTTCTGCAGCTCTCCCCTTTGTTTCTTTCTTTTTATTGCCATTTGAATGTTTGAAAATCAAAGCACTTGTATAACAATGGATCATGAGACTAACATCCACAACGATTTAAACCCTTCTTACTGGCTAGATGCCTGTGAGGACATCTCATGCGATGATCTGATTACTGGCGAATTTGTTCAGTTGGCTTCGGCTGCTGACGCTTCCTCTGATGTCAGTCTGGATCCTTGTTTCTTTGATGGTGTTCTTGATAGTATACCCACAAATGCTAAAGAGGCTGATGCTCAACTTACGGTCACGGTAGCTGAAGATACTTATAGTGGGTCTAATGGTGTAAAGAGAGCTCACACTGAGCTCAACAAGCCTTATGACGCTGACCTTGGGAGCCGGATGTTTGATCGCAAGGTTGGATTTCATGGACGTGATGATAAGCAAGAAAGATTTGGGAAAAGGCCTCGTATTGAGAGGGAAAGAACTTGTAGGAAGAGGGCCCGTGATCACGATGCAAGGGATAAAAATTTTACTAGAAGAAAAGAACAGCATTGCAATGGTACAAGGGGAAATAGGGATATGGATTGGAGGGAAGGAAGGGGTTACTGGGAGAGGGACCGTTCGGGCGCGAATGATATGGTATTCCATCCAGGGTCTTGGGAATCTGGCTGTAACAGAGATACCAAGGTTCATGCTGAGAAAAATCTTGACCTCAATCAAGGAGAGTTAAACAAAGATGAATCCAAGAAAACAGTGGCAAAGGAGCATGCACGCAAGTACCAGTTAGATGTTCTTGAACAAGCTAAAAGCAAAAATACCATAGCTTTTTTAGAGACAGGTGCAGGGAAGACCCTTATTGCTGTGCTTCTTATTAAAAGCGTGTATCTTGATTTGCATAAACAAGGCAAGAAGATGCTGGCTGTATTCTTGGTTCCAAAGGTGCCACTTGTTTATCAGGTAATATTTGTTACAGAAATTAATATATGTTTTTTTAAGTTGCAGCCCATGTTCTTGAGTTTCTGTTATCTTAATCACATGTGCAGCAAGCAGAAGTAATCCGTGAACAAACGGGCTATCAAGTTGGTCACTATTGTGGTGAGATGGGCCAAGATTTTTGGGACGCGAGGAGATGGCAGCGGGAATTTGAGAAGAAACAGGTGTTTTTTTACATGGTAAATCATAAATTGTTATCATTTACTTCTTTCACCATTCTGAAGTTTACTCATTTCTTCTGTAGGTTCTAGTGATGACTGCTCAAATTCTTTTAAATATTCTTAGACACAGCATAATAAAAATGGAAGCAATAAATTTGCTTATCTTAGATGAGTGTCATCATGCTGTAAAGAAGCATCCTTACTCTTTGGTGATGTCTGAGTTCTATCACACAACAACTAAGGAGAAAAGGCCATCAGTTTTTGGAATGACTGCTTCACCTGTTAATTTAAAGGGTAAAGTAGTCTTTTTTTCATGTTGTCAATTTCTGTTTTTGTCTTCGTGATGCAAATTAAGTGACGAAGCTGAATCAGTACTTGTTACCAATATTAACATTTGCCAAATCTTGTTACTATTATATAACATTTGCCAAATCTTGTTACTATTATATGAATATTAACCCCACCTTATAACACTTGCTCATATAAGAATGCATAATTTTGCGCTGCAAACACATTAATTTGTTCACATAACTTGAGTTGCTTTTGTGTAGGTGTCTCTAGTCAAGTTGATTGTGCCATAAAGATTCGTAATCTTGAAACAAAACTAGATTCTGTTGTTTGTACCATAAAAGACCGTAAAGAGCTTGAAAAACATGTTCCAACGCCAATAGAAACTGTAGTGGAGTATGATAAAGCAGCTAGTTTATGGTCACTACATGAGCAGATTAAGCAAATGGAAGTTGCAGTTGAGAAAGCTGCACAGTCGAGTTCTAGAAGAAGCAAGTGGCAGTTTATGGGAGCCAGAGACGCTGGTGGGGTTAAGGAAGAGCTTCGCCAAGTTTATGGTGTCTCTGAAAGAACAGAAGGTGACGGGGCTGCTAATTTAATTCAAAAACTGAGAGCTATTAATTATGCACTTGATGAATTGGGGCAGTGGTGCGCTTTCAAGGTACAAGAAAGGCTATCAGTTAGTTGTTTTTTTTGGTTCATGTTTTGTTCTGATCATCACAACTATTTTAATATATAAGAAAATGGATAATAAGTGTTAGCATGTTGAACCAACCTGAGAGTTGGGAAAAAGTGATGACGGTGATTAGTGAAATTTGTGTTTTGCAGGTTGCAGAGTCATTTTTGTCAGCCTTGCAAAGTGATGAAAGGGCAAACTTTCAGCTAGATATAAAGTTTCAAGAATCCTACTTGAGCAAAGTTGTTTCTCTATTGCAATGCCAACTAGCAGAGGGGGCAGCTCTACAAAACGCTGCTGGTGAAGTTAGTGAGAAGGGATGTGAAATCACCTGCCTTGATGAGATTGAGGAAGGCGAGCTTCCTGACATCCATGGTGGGCATATTTTTTCATCTCCTAGTGTTTTAGGGTTCTGAGTGAGTTGACCAATGCTAGATGGATTGTGCGTCTATAACATTCATTATAATCCAAGTTGATTACTTTCTCGCATGGGAATTGCAATTTCAACTAGTTTTAGTTTACAAGTTCCTTTATTTACCAGTTAGACAAGTCTAAGTTATTTTAAAGTACAATTTGATAGTTTAAGTTTCTTGTAGACTTTTGAGTTTGTGTTGGAATGCCATTATCTGGTCTGGAACTTTGGATCCTAGGATTTGAAGTTTTGAACCAAAATTTTGTAGAAGCACCAAAAAGAGCTTGGAGGGTATAAAAGACTTTTAGGGAATGTGAAACATCCAGTGTCGACCTAAATGGAGGTTAGTTTGGGATCGAATTAAGGGTGGTACAGAATCTCTAAAGGGGTGGTTTGTAGGAGATTTGAAGTCCAAGGGCCGGAGTTGTAAAATAACAATAATAGTAATTAGTTTATTAATAATGGTAGTAAATCACAATTAATTTGGAATTGTTAGGATTTGATTGTGATGATTGTGTTTATCTTTGAAGTGTTTTGTGAGTCAAGTTTGATTAGTATAATAGGGGTAGAATCTATTTGTAATTTGCATTCTTTTCAAGTTAATAAAAAGCAAGAGTCGATCATTGTGATCAAACCCATCGATTGTATACCTTATTTCTTGGCAGATTGTACGTGCAGGGATTTTCCAGTTAACATGTTAGTTGTAAATTGAGCTTGTTTGATTGACATTGAGGTTCTTTTGTCTATTTATATTGTATGTAATTTTTTATTACCTAAATATTAGGAATTCAAGGATTAACAATGTACTAATATATCTAGAATTACTTTTTAAATACATATCAACGCCTAGCGCCTCACGTACATGAACCTCGGTTTTCGAACCTAAGCACCTTGCTAGTTGCTAATTTTTAAGCAGGTTATGCAATGTATCAGGGAAGTAACTGTTCATGTCTTTTTTTGTAAGCATAAGGGAACAAAGGAATTATCTCTTTTAAAAGAATTTTATGTTTACATTTTCTTGATTAGGAGCCCTTTAGTGCGCACTGTAAGTTCACCTAATTTATTTTGTAAATCACAATTAAATATTTTTATAGCCGTCTCTGGGGGAGAGCATGTGGATGTGGTTATAGGAGCTGCTGTGGCTGATGGAAAAGTGACCCCCAAAGTTCAGTCTCTGATCCAAATACTTCTCAAGTATCAACACATGGAGGATTTTCGTGCTATCATATTTGTTGAACGAGTTGTGGCTGCCCTTGTTCTTCCAAAGGTTTAGATTATCAGTTTTTCTTTTACTCTACATAATTAGTCCATGAACAAAACAAAAAAAAAACTGTTTAATATATGTACAAATACAATTAATGCAGATTCAAGTTAGCAAAATACTAGTTATGCCCTCTATGCGTTTAAGATACTAATTAATTTGGAAAACTTGCTAGATCTTTTATATTATATCATTTGTAAAATGTAGTTTTGGCCTATAAGGGTGCTAGTTACTTGCTAGTCCCGGGCTGTTTTCTTATATACCACTCTTCTCTGTTAGAAAAAAAAGCGATGTTTACTTGATGGTAAATTGTAAGTCTGTAAGTGGACAATTAGTTTGGGACATACTGAAATAAAAATATGGAATCAACATGACATTAACAGTCAAACATGCAGGTTTTTGCGGAGCTTCCCTCTCTAAACTTTATTAATTCAGCAAGTCTGATAGGACACAATAATAGTCAAGAAATGCGGACTTCCCAAATGCAGGATACTATTTCCAAATTTCGAGATGGACGCGTATGTTTTACAGAAAATGGTTATATATGTGATATATTTCATCTTTATCAGGCCAAATGGATTAAGCTAAAAGACTTAACCAGTAAGAAAACGGGTCAAATGGGTTGGAAGACATCTGAAATGTATTCAAATGCATTAAACCTTCTATTTACTTGATTAAGAAACATTTGGATTATTATTGTAACTGTAATAATATATCTTGGAAGACATCTGAAATGTATTCAAATGCATTAAACCTTTTATTTACTTGATTAAGAAACATTTGGATTATTATTGTAACTGTAACGATATATCTTGTAATTATATTTTAACACATTAGTAATTTATATCCTTTTTCTTTTAAAACTTAAAAAAGAAGTGTTTGATGGTTGTCCCATTTTGACCCGAATATGCTCTGCCTGTTGCTACAAACGGCCATTTTGCTACCACTCTGCATGGCAGATTGACAGTCTGTGCGGATCTTTATGATTAATGATTGGGTGTTCTTGATTTATAGGTTACACTTTTAGTTGCCACCAGTGTTGCTGAGGAAGGGCTTGATATACGCCAATGTAATGTTGTTATCCGATTTGACCTTGCTAAAACTGTATTGGCATATATCCAGTCTCGAGGCCGGGCCAGAAAGCCAGGGTCTGATTATATTTTAATGGTGGAGAGGTAATGGTCATATTATATTTCAAAATGAAATTCTCAGTTGGTTTGTACTTGACAAGAAAAGGATTTGAAATTTTGATTATTTTTTCTATTTAGAGGAAATTTGTCACATGAGGCATTTTTGAGAAATGCTAGAAATAGTGAAGAAACTTTGAGGAAAGAAGCAATTGAAAGAACTGACCTTAGTCATCTTAGGGATGCCTCAAAGTTGATTTCCATAGAGCCAACTCATGGTACGGTCTACCAGGTAGAATCAACTGGTGCTGTTGTGAGTTTAAATTCTGCTGTTGGGCTTATTCATTTCTACTGCTCTCAACTGCCTAGTGACAGGTGGCATCAATATCTTTTGCTATAATACTTTTTTTGTGTGGGGATCTTAGTCTTAACTTAATAGTTTGAGGAACTATTTGTAGATATTCAATACTTCGCCCTGAGTTCATTATGGAGCGCCATGAGAAGCCCGATGGTCCGACTGAATTCTCATGCAGACTTCAACTTCCCTGTAATGCACCATTTGAAAGACTTGAAGGCCCTGTATGCAGTTCAATGCGTATCGCACAACAAGTATGCGTGATACTCATCTATTAGAGGTGTAATGATGGGTGGGGTGGGTAATGGGTCAAACAAGTATATGTGGCATGGGTTGGTATGATAGACCCAAATTACATTTACTCCAACTTTTAAATTTTTTTGAGATAATTTTTAAGTCTGTCTAATACGAATTTAAAGAGTGTACTATACTACTATTTCAGTAATAAAATTATTATATGAATATAATGAGTTACAAGGTTTTATGCATTGAAACTGCATTTGGGGCAACATTTGGCCTGTTTTACCTGTTAGTGATAAAATACAAGCTGAAACAAACCCACCTGTTACTAAATAGATGACTTTAAATTGATACTCCTATTTTTTTTATTTAAAGTAGTTTATCTTAAAATAATTCCAGGCCCTTTATGAAGCTGTTTTTTTAAATATGCAGGCTGTTTGTTTAGCTGCTTGCAAGAAGCTTCATGAAATGGGTGCATTTACGGACATGCTCTTGCCAGATAAGGGAAGTAGGGGAGAAGGTGAGAAAGCTGATGAAAATGATGAAGGAGATCCACTACCAGGAACTGCGAGACATAGGGAATTTTATCCTGAAGGTGTAGCTAATATTCTTCAGGTGAATTTTTTTACTTGATTAACATATTTATGATTCTATGTTCACTATTGACTTTTGGGTTTATGTTTTGATCAACCCATTGGCTTTTTTTGAATTCTATTAGGTTCATTTTGTTTATATATGATATCTATGTTTACTCTTGATGTGCACAATACCTGGAAGCCTGGTGGCTTGTTGATCTGGTAATAGGCAAAGCTTGGTCCCTAAACTTGGAAATGGGCCTGATTAGGATTTGGGCCATGCTCTATTCTTAAACTTATGTTGCTTAACTTCATATGTATTTATCAGTAAAAGTTATATTACCAATTTATATAAGATAAATTATATTTAAAAAAAATAATATAACATTATAAATACCTTAAATTGGTTCTATAAAAGCTAAATATACAACCTTACATGTACTTTACGATCACTTTTTGGGCCGGCAGGACTGATTGTGCACCTCTAGTGTATAAACTTGCCAGAAGGTATTCTTTTATGTATATTTAAACAATTTGGCGAGGAATTCAGTATTGAGATGAATATTTCTGTACTTAGATCACTTGCACTAGCATGTCATATCTTTGATATTAGTGTATGGTATGCTTACATTCATGTTATCTTCACAGGGCGATTGGATTTTATCTGGCAGAGATGAATGTGATAACTTCAAACTGTTCCGTCTATATATGTATGTTGTGAAATGTGTCAATGTCGGGTCCACAAAAGATCCATTTTTGACTCAAGTGTCAGAGTTTGCAGTGCTTTTCGGGAATGAACTGGATGCAGAGGTTAAATTTTGTACTCAAATCTTTTGTCACCATGTAACATTATTAAATTATTATCCTCTAACAAAAATACTTTTTTTAAAGGTGTTATCGATGTCAACAGAGTTATTTATCGCCCGAACAATGACAACAAATGCATCTCTTGTCTTTCGGGGGTGTATTGAAGTTACCAAAAGTCAGGTTGGTTGCTTATGAAACTACTATTTTACTTGTAGTTTTTTTTTCAGTTGTACATAGTCCAACCACTGACTTCAAGCAATTTTTTTTATTACAGTTGGATTTATTGAAGAACTTTCATGTAAGATTAATGAGCATTGTATTGGATGTGGATGTGGAGCCATCAACCACTCCCTGGGATCCAGCAAAAGCATATCTATTTGTACCTGTTTGTGGTTTAAAAGAAAAGCAAAAAGAAATTGATTGGGATGTTGTAGAGCATATTATAAATACACCTGCATGGAACAATCCACTTCAGAGAGCTCGCCCCGATGTCTATCTTGGAACAAATGAGCGAACACTTGGTGGGGACCGCAGGGAATATGGATATGGGAAATTACGTGGACAAAAATCACATCCTACATATGGTGTTAGAGGGGCTGTAGCACAGTATGATATTGTGAAAGCATCTGGATTGGTTCCTGATCGAGTGGCTAATGGGGATTTGACACATGGCAAATTGATGATGGCTGATTCTTGTACCAATGCACAGGATCTTGTTGGAAAGATTGTTACTGCTGCTCACTCTGGGAAGAGGTTTTATGTTGATTCCGTACGATATGAAATGACGGCTGAGAACTCGTTTCCTAGGAAAGACGGTTACCTTGGTCCACTTGAGTACACTTCATATGCTGATTACTATAAGCAGAAGTAAGTGAAAATTTTGAATTTATATTCTTTTTATTATTATTATTTGGTTTGGTATCATATCATGTTTCTTACTGTGAAGTATAGGTATGGAGTAGAACTGATGTATAAACAGCAACCACTGATAAGAGGGCGTGGGGTCTCTTATTGCAAAAATCTTCTGTCACCTCGATTTGAGCATTCAGAAGGTAATTTCAATTTAGTTGCGCTCCTGTTACTATTACCGTTACTGTTACTGACTTCTTATAATAATAATAATATAACGATAATCGATTGCTTAAGAATTATCGATTCTTTAGGTCATGAAGGTGAATCGGAAGATACTCCCGATAAAACATATTATGTGTTCCTTCCTCCAGAGTTGTGTTTTGTGCATCCTCTAAGTGGATCATTAGTTCGAGGTGCACAGAGATTACCATCAATAATGAGGAGGGTTGAAAGCATGCTGCTTGCTGTTCAGCTTAAGAATATTATTAATTATACTGTTCCTGCATTTAAGGTATGTTCTATTATTCACCCACCCACTATTTATGTTTTTGTTGGTTGTTACACTTGGACAACCTTCAATTTATATGCACGAAATAACTAGAATTTCATAATTTGGTATAAACTGTTTTCCACCAAGACAATAAATTGGAGTATTTTTGGTGTAACGTTATTTATCACCCCTTTTACACCAAACTTGGCGTAATACTATTGTTAACGCCACATTTTTATGATTCACATATTTATTAAATAATTAATATTAAATTGGAATAATTTTTGGTGAGGCTTTTATCACCCATTTTCTACAAATTTGGTGTGATACTATTCTTATCACCATATTTTCATGATCATATATTATTAAATAGTCAATGTAAAAAATAAAAAACTTATGACACCTTTGAAAGGAGGACCTTTAAATTTATTTGTTATTATCTAGTTAATTAAGTAATTAACTTACTGAATAATTAAGTAAATATAGAATATAGAATTAATAATAGATGTATGTTTTATGTTTAAAGATATTTAGCTGCGGGAAATTAATGAGTAAATCCTAATCATCTAGTGTAAAAACTGATGTCTAAATATGTTGCTAGTGCATACATTCGAGTTGAAATATACATTGCATCTAAGGAATATGCTCGCCTACACAAAATGATGTACACGTTTGGTGCATACATTAGATATGCTCGAAGTAGTTTTTTTTTCTCTTTCAAACTGCTATCTTAGTAAGTTAAGATTTTGTTTACAGATTTTGGAAGCCTTGACTGCGGCTTCATGCCAGGAAACATTTTGCTATGAAAGAGCAGAGCTACTAGGAGATGCCTACCTAAAATGGGTTGTTAGTCGTTATCTTTTTCTCAAACATCCACAGAAGCATGAAGGCCAGCTTACCAGAATGAGACAGCAAATGGTTAGCAACATGGTATTGTATCATTATGCTCTTAACAAGGGACTTCAGTCTTATATTCAAGCAGACCGATTTGCTCCATCTAGATGGTCTGCTCCAGGGGTCCTACCAGTTTTTGATGAGGATACTAAGGATACAGATTTCTTATCAAATCAGGAAATTACTGCGATCACTGAGACTATATCAGAAGATATTAACGAGGATGATGAGCTGGAGGATGGCGAGCTGGATGAGGGTGATTCAAGTTCTTATCGGGTCCTATCCAGTAAGACACTTGCTGATGTGGTTGAAGCGTTAATTGGGGTTTATTACGTTGAAGGTGGAAAAAAAGCTGCTAATCATTTCATGAAATGGGTTGGGATTGAGGTTGATTTTGATCCTGCCACAGAAGTAGAGACACCAACACGGCCACCTGGCAGTGTTCCAGATAGCATAATGAGGAGTGTTGATTTTGATTCCATCGAGGGCAGTTTGAATTTCAAGTTCCATGATAAAAGTCTGCTTGTTGAAGCCATTACTCATGCTTCTAGACCGTCTTCTGGTGTTTCTTGTTACCAACGGTTGGAGTTTGTTGGTGATGCCGTTCTCGATCATCTTATTACAAAACATTTATTTTTTATGTACACAGATCTTCCACCAGGACGTTTAACTGATCTGCGGGCGGCTGCTGTAAATAATGAGAATTTTGCTCGCGTTGCTGTTAAACATAATCTTCATGTGCATCTAAGGCATGGTTCAAGTGCCCTTGAAAAACAGGTATGTAGTAGAGCACATATCTGATTATCTTCGATATTGCTTCCCTTTGCAAACAAACGTCTACATAATGAAAGTGCTAAAAGTAAATACTAAATTAAAACCACCATCTTTTTTGCTGATACAATGAGTAGTCACTTAAAAAGTGTCAATTTTCTAGTATTCTTTGATGCAATCTATTCAATCAAATCTTTGATGTCTATTTTCTCTAAACTTTATTTTTCAGTGGATATCATTGCTCACTCATAAAGAAATTTTTGTGAAATTGTAGAACATATACAAGTTTCAAGTAACTTCAGTATAGAAAAAGAGTATTTGTACTGAAGCAACAGTCGCATGATAATAAAGTTCTATATGCAATAATTGCACAAGGTAAACAGCCAAATAGTTTAATAAACTTTAGGAATATTGACACGTCTTATAGACATATATTGGTGGTAAACTTTTAAGCTCCAAACAAACTGCTACCACTATCACTTACAAGTTTTAACTGACCAATTTTTTTGAGCAGATACGAGATTTTGTTAAGGAGGTTGAAAGTGAAGCATCAAAGCCAGGGTTCAATTCATTTGGTCTGGGAGATTGCAAAGCGCCAAAGGTCCTTGGTGACATTATTGAATCTATTGCTGGTGCTATCTTCTTAGACAGCCAACGGGATACATCCTATGTGTGGAAGGTAAGTGGGCAAGTCGGTTGCTAAATCTAGATAAGGTAATGGTGAATATTACTGTTTAAAATACATTTTTTACAAATTTACTTTCCCTTGGTGGTCATACAGGTTTTTCAGCCTCTGTTGCATCCAATGGTGACGCCAGAAACACTCCCAATGCATCCAGTACGGGAGCTACAAGAACGTTGTCAACAACAGGCTGAAGGACTGGAGTACAAGGCGACCCGAGATGGTAATTTAGCTACCGTCCAAGTGTTCATTGATGGGGTCCAGGTTGGCATCGCTCAAAATCCCCAAAAGAAAATGGCACAAAAGTTGGCTGCTCGTAATGCCCTTGCTGCTTTAAAAATGAAAGAAGCTGAAGCAGCCAAAGAGAAGGAAAATGAAGAAAATAGAAAGAAAAAGAATGGCAGCCAAACGTTTACTCGGCAGACTTTGAATGACATTTGTCTGCGCAGAAATTGGCCAATGCCATTGTACCGGTAACTAAAAATCTGCTCTAACCTATATAGTTATGCATTCTTAACATTTGTAGATTAGTTTAACCAACTTTAGAGGCATTTATAGGTGTGTTAGTGAAGGTGGTCCTGCACATGCGAAACGCTTTATATTTGCTGTACGGGTAAATACTTCTGATAAAGGGTGGACAGACGAATGTGTTGGAGAGCCTATGCCGAGTGTAAAGAAAGCTAAAGATTCTGCTGCAATTTTGCTGTTGGAGCTTCTAAATAGGTGGTATGCATGATTAATCTTAACAAACATTGGTTTTGATCCAGAGCAGATACGTTTGCCCATACTTGCTAATTCATGATATCTGATGATCATTTTTCATTTGAATCTGTAACAAGCTTAATTTTAAGCAGATGGTAAGGTATTTCGTTTCGCTTGTACCACTACGATTCGTTCTCTTTGATTGTGTATTTGACAACATTAAGTTATGATTCTAATAACTATGGGATCTTTCGGACTCTTGAACAGTGTTCTCGTTACCTATATGTTTAACTTGACAATAGTTGAAGACTTGGAATTTTTTTAAAAATGGGTATTTTGGAGAGAGAGTGATGACAAGAGGGTTGAATCTTGTTCGATTTGCACATCAAGGGAACCCGCCCCTGCCATGGGCGGGTTCTATGCCTTGGTCAACGTGCCAGCTTGATTGGTCTGCAGTGTCACAATCGAGGAGAGACCTCGCCCTTGGCAGGGGCGGGTTCTCCTCAAAAGTCACATCGAGGACAGAACTCGCCCTTGGCAGGGGCGGGTTCTCCTCAACCTAAATTTTCACCACACATTTAACCTACCCGATCACCTATAAAGCATCGACTTTAATTTCTGATACATTCAACACAATATTTTTGTATTCAATTCGTATAAATCACGTGGGTTCGATATTTGATATTCACATTTTCATATTCAATCCCAATATTTGATAAATCATATTTTCATTATCATGTCTCGGCCTTATTTTTTACAAATATAATGGGGTGGTGATATTTCATACGAAAATGGAAATATCATATGTGATGTTTCTACAAGAAGTTCAACCATTATTCTTCGTAATAGTGTCATACGAAGAATTCGTTGATTTAATTTATATTCATCTTCAGGTTTAAAAAGAGTATTATAATTTGAAATTAAAATTATACTACTCATATGGTGGTTTCTCTCAAAGCTCTGAAATTTTTAATGACTCAAGTCTAGAAGTCTTGTATTATTTGGGAGAAAATGTTGAAA
>BJCN01339677.1:2596-14315 GCA_018326445.1 Flaveria brownii
TTTGGATGTAGGTTCGAGGTGTGTTTTGATTAGTTCGTTTATAGGGTTCGTTGGTGTTGTCTTTCTCCGGGTTATTGCTTTCTTTCTTCCGTTATCGATACCCTAACGATTCTTGCTATTAAGATTTGGGTTTTCTTTTTGTTTCTCTTTTCGGGGCTTTGATTTTCGTTGGTTTTCTATTTTGGACTGTGTCGCCTTCTTGTAGCTTTGATTTTCGTCTGTTTTGTGGATGGTGTTGAGCTTTGATTTAGTTTTTGGGTTCTTCATGTTATAGTGTGTTATGGATTTGGGGCTTTGATGTGTTTTACTTTGTGTATTTTGCTGATTTTGTGGTTTCAAACCTTCATTTTGATTTTGATTTTGGTTTAGGATTATGTTAAAACTCGCATAGACGCGGTAATGCGCGTCGCCATAACCTAGTTATTTCTAAAATCATTATGAATTTCCAAAATCGCTAAAGTGGTGGACAAGCCATGAAATAATTCAAGCGGTAGCTTTTACGACATTTTGGTTTATTAGGAAGATCTAAATGAAAAATCATCAACAACGATAGTTGTCACCCATCTAAAGTTGCGGAGGACATAAATGTGAACATGTTATTACGGATTAAAAACAAAACAAAAATCCCATAATCTTGTTTACATGGTGTGGGCATTGTGGCCTTGATTTGTATATTTTACAAGGCTTAAATGGTTTCTTGGTGGTTGTTCGTTATAATGGTACTTGTTGTAGCACATTGCTAGCTTTTATTATTGATAATTTCTTGATGTTCGTATAAAAAAACCCTAGATGTGATTATTTCAGTTATAAAAACACAATAATAATTCTATAAAAACGCTACCAATACAAAACAAATTAAGCTTCTAATAATAGTATTGATAAAACCTCCTAAAACCCCACCTATAACTTGTTTTTAGGTGATTAAAAATTTATTACTATAGTAGTGTATATTTTATAGCATACACAATCTAGAAAGCTTTAATCTTTGGATAAATTCTGTAACCTTATGATTTCTTTTATGAAGGGCGTGTCTTTTAGCCACCGTAGGAAATGTTGTTGCTTTGTGACCTTTAAATCATAGGTTCAAGTCGTGAGAAATAGACTCCTGCACAAAAGTGTAAAGTAAGACTGCGTACATTATATCGTGAAGTAATCCAACCCCTTTCCGACCTTACGTAAAAGCAAAAACTAGGTCAGGTTAAGTCAAACATGGCTTCTTTCACACATATAAGTTGTAGGGTTGTTAAAATCTGAAAAAAGGATTGTCCATAATTTGGCATGATACTTTAGTTAATGTTTTTAAAGTAATTAATTACTTTTAAATACTTATATTAATAAATAAAATAAGTGAGATAACGACCTTACGTGCTAACTCCTTGGACTATGACCCTTTACACTCGTATACACATGCACATGCATAGGCCAGCTTCACTATAAATATATGGTAACATCCACAAGGTTTTCCCACAACATAACCAAATAGATTAACAAGAAACAAACACAATTAAGTTGTACCACAATGGGAAAGATGATGATGAAGTTATTATGTATCATGGTGGCTTGCATGGTGGCGGTCGCCCCTTATGCTGAGGCTCTAACCTGCAAGGATGTGACGAGCAAGCTTTCTCCATGCCTAAACTACTTGAAGGAGGGTGGTAAGGTGTCTGTTGGATGTTGCAAAGGTGTTAAAGGACTTGATGCCGCCGCAAAAACAACTGCTGATAAGAAGACTGCTTGCGTTTGCATGAAGAACGCGTATAAATCTATCCATGGCATCAAAACCGACAACGCACTTGTCCTTCCCAAGAAGTGTGGTGTAGACATTCCTTACAAGCTTAGCCCCAACACTGACTGCGACAAGTATGCCAATTTTATACAATTATATAATATAATATAGTATGTTTTGTTAAGTTATACGATACATGAAAGACATACAAGATTTGTTTAAGCTGTATTTCATTATATCGTGCTAAATAAAATAATAATAATATATACTATTAAACGTTTATTATTGCTAAATTTTGTGGTTGATTTTTTCAGGGTAAAGTGAGCCTTAGGCTGAAGTGATGTAGTTGGACATCGGGACGTTGGAGGATCAAAACCATACAATAAGTAGTACTAGAATAAAAATGAAAACTCTTGTTTTCGTTTTAAAGTGATAAACGTTTATATGGTCCTTTAGTTTCTATTGTATTTTGATTATATGTAGTGAGTTTTGGTTTGTTATATAATATAATTCGGTATCCATCCTCTATATATATACGGGGCAAGTTATTGTACAAAGTAGTATTATCGTGCGAAGTATATGAAGCTACCAATTTGCCATAAAAAATTAATACGGTTAACTATTAGTGTAAGAGATCGTTTGAGAAAAATAAACTTAAAGTTTGAAAAATCAGTAAATATATCAGGAGTTGAAATTAATCCCGGTCAATAAATGAAAGTTATGATTATTAAAATCCAATAATCCTTACATAAAATAAAGTTATGATTATTAAAATCCAATAATCCTTACATAAAATAAAGTAAAGTAGATGACACTAAAATTTCCAACACACTTTTCTATTTTATATAATGTTATGAATACTTGGTTGTTTAAAAATATTTATAATAATCAAATATTAAACAAACATATAATCACAATAGTAATCTAAATGTATATATATATTTTTTAACTTTTTTTCATCAAAATGTCCCCCCAAAAACTTATTTATTAAAATGTATTCTCCGGACAAAACGCCGACGCCTCTACTCTACAGGCGCAAGTTTCTGTCCAACAGAACCAATTAAAAGTAGACACATGTGCCTCAGCACGCGGGCGCTTGTACTACACAGGCATGCACCTGCTCCCTTAGATCACACATGACGGTGACCATTTGGTAGTGGTTTTGTAGTGATTTTGTGAGATTTTGACGTGAAATTTTAAAACATTCATATGTTGTAGTGGTTTTGTAATATTAATGAGAAAGTTTAAATAACTTGTTATGAATATTTTTAGTGTAAATTTACCTAATGAAGATGTTATTGTAGGTTTATTAAATAAAATTTTATAAAGATGATCATATTTATTATTTAAAGAGAAAGATTTAAATATAAATTTTTCTAAAACTAAAAAGTGTAAGAAATAATTATTTTTATAAATGACAATGTACTTTTGATCAAAATTAGTTGGGGGCAAAACTGGTAATGTCTCTCTTTTCAAAGTTCCATCTTTTTTTAAAACATTTATAATTTTTACATACGAAATTATTTTTTTAAAAAAATACATCATAAAAACATGTATTTTTAATCTTTAAAATGAGTATAGTGTTCAAATAAAAAAATAAATTTTTTAACTTATTGTGTAATTTTATCAGGTCATTGTGTAGTCTGTTGAATTGATGAAGGTTACACAATTATGTGATGAGAAATATATAATGAACTTGAAACATAAAAAGTTTATATTTCTTTTATTTTGTTATTCGAAATTTGGGTTAGACAAAATTGTTAATACAATGACTAACACTAGACTCGATGATTAGCAATCGACACAATGAGCTGCATGACGAGCATTACACAATGACATGATCAAAACTATATAATGAACTGAAAAACATGAAAAAAATATTATATTTTTAGCATTGTGGTTATTTGAAAATCATCATTTTAAAAAACATAATTCATAACACAATGGTTAACATTAAACAAAATTGATAGCACAATGATCAACGCTATACTCGATTATTAGCAATCGACATAATGTGCTGCTTGACGAGAATTACACATTAACATGATCAGTATTACATAATAAACTGAAAAACATAAAAAAATATGTTTTTTCCATTATGTTATTTGAAAATAATATATTAAAAATCATAATACATAACACAAAGTCAATATTAGACACAATGGGTAACACAATGACCCATACAAAACTCAATCTGATGAGGAATACATAATAAACTTGAAACATAAAAAGTATACATTTCTTATGATTGTGTTATTTGAAAATAATAATTTTAAAAAACACAATGGTCAACATTAGACAAAATTGATAACAAAATGACTGGCACTAGAATCGACGCAATGAGTTGCTTGACAAAGATTACACAATGACATGATCATTATTACACAATAAAATGGAAAAAACGTAAAAAAGTGGCATTTTAAACATTGTGTTATTTAAAAATTATCATTTTAAAAAACATATTGCATAACACAATAGGCAACACTAGACACAATGGTAACACAATGACCGATACTAGACTCGATAATTAGTAATAGACACAATGAGTTGCTTGATGAGTGTTGCATAATGATCAGATCAGTATTACACAATAAACTAGAAAAACGTAAAAAAATTAAATTTCAGCATTGTTTTATTTGAAAATCACCATTTTAAAAAACACAATGATTAACACTAGGCATAATAAATAACACAATTACTAGCACTAGACTCAATGATTAGTAATAAACTCAATGATTAGTAATAAACATAATTAACTGCTTGATAACGATTATACAATGACCTGATCAGGATTACACAATAAACTGAAAAACATATAAAAATTATATTTTTAGCATTGTGTTATTTAAAAATAATCATTTAAAAAAACAATGCATAACAAAATGGTAAACATTCTCCACAATAATCCGATAAATATTACACAATAATATGATATTACACAATGAGCTGTCAAATATTACACAATAAGGGCGTACCTGGTGCTGCAAAGAGCTCCCGCGTTTTCGCAGGGTCCAGGGAGGGTCCGTCCCATTTAAGGGAAGATGTACGCGTTTTTTCCCCCACATTTTTGTGGGGAGGCCGTTTCCACGGATCGAACCTGAGACCTTCGGTCCCTTAGGAACAACTTTTACCACTGCGCCAAATATTACACAATGAGCTGAAATAATGTGAAAAAAATTCATCTTTTATTTATCAAATCATAGGCATTTTAAAGATAAAAAACACATGTTTTTATGATGTAATTTAAAAAAATAATATTGCATGTAAAAGTTATGTGCATCTTAAAAAAGGTGGAACTTGAAAATGTGGTTAAGACTAAAATACTATTAACCTATCATTTAAAATTTCAATTATTTACCGTTATACCATCGGATTTTCTTAGCCCTTGAATCTAAGATCTAATTAATAATAATTATTCTTACACTTTTTACTTTTTCTTTCCTTTTTATAATAACCCAGCCTTATTTAAAATATGGTACTTAAACATATAAAAATAAAATTTTATAAATGAACACGACAACGCAACAAGAATTGATTAATATCCGCAGGTATGCCGTAACCCGATGCTAACGGGTATGCCTGATACCCGATGGGTAATTACCCTACCAATACCCAACATGTAATGAGCTGAGTATGGGACAAGATTATAAAACCGGGCATGGGCGTGGGATTACCAATAGTCGGCCCATTGCCGTCTCTAAAAAAAATTGAAATCTACGATTTAATCTTTAAACATTTTTTTTATGTAGTTATTTTTTTACTATTTAATTGGGGTAACTATTTGAATATCTTAATAATGTGATTTATTATAAAATTTAACAAACCTTAAATTTTAAATTTTACATTTTAAATCTAAGTAGATGCATTTTTAGACGTGTTATCATTTGGTGAAACAATTATTTAGTGTTTTGAAAATGCTTAATTTTAGGATAGGTTTCATGTTATGTGACAACATAATGCATCTTTTCTTAAATTATCATGATGAAATACTTATTTCTATCTTCATTTTTATATATTTTTTTTAAAAATCGAATTGTCACACAGCGTTGGTAAAACCCGCCAGTTGTTTGTGTAAACTATGAATGGTTATCGAGTTATGTCGAGGCATGAAACATACTGATTTTATCGACACATCATCATGTTGGGTATGGTTTTAACAAGTAAAGGAGACGTTACCCCGCCAAAATTAAATAAAATGGTATTATTGGTGTATACAATCATGCCAGAGATCACATGGCACACCATCAAAGTTAGAAGTGTGCACATTACGGTTCAACCAATTTTAATGAAAATTTTAAGCCGGTGATGACAAAATGATTCTTCTTATAATTTTCATCAAAATTGGTTGAACCGTATTGTGTACACCTCTAACTCCGATGGTGTGTTTTGTGGTCTCTAACATGACTGTATAGATTGAAATCACCATTTTATTTGGTGAAAATCAGGAAGTGAGAATATGATCTGCTGATTCTTCTTGTTCACCATATAGTCAGCAATTACGGGAACCAACTGAAACATTTCATTATGTGAGGGGTCTTTAAGGTTGGAATTCATCTCATTTCTACTCGCCACACAAATACATTAACTTTAATAGGTAGCCGATTTTGTGAGTGTAATCCTTCCACCAATTGATAACGATTTAGCTTTCCATGATGTTAATCTTGATTAACTAGATCGCAATTTTTGTTAGGTTCATATTGCTCCTAACATTAATGCCAAGATATACAATGGCATTTTACCAACTTTACAATGAAGTATAGAGGCATAATGAGAGAGTGTAGAGTGAAAGACTCTCGATGCCAAAAAGAGTAGATTTGTGGAAATGCCAAAATAAAGCATCTCGTTTTTTAAACCGAACTTGAAGCTACGAGGGGGGAGTTTCTTTGGTTCTCTGATATTAGGAGAGTTCCTGGGGTGCATAGACATTTACAATATGGATTTATAAGATGGTAAAGATTGAATTGAATTATTACTGAACATTGGATTACAATATACAGAGAATGGAATGCAAACCTAAATATCTAACGATCTCATGAACTTATACTAATAACCTAATAGCATACCTTTAATAGTGCTCGAGGGCATCAACTGATTCAAAGTTGGACTGTAACCCATAATTTATTGACTTGAAATCTAACTAAGCAATTGGGCCTCATTTAGTCGGCTGTGGAAGTGTTAAGGGGCCCAATAGGGGCCATGGCCCAAAACAAGAAACAGGCCCATCAATGCTACTAATATGACCAGAGGGTTCAACTGTCTCTAAAAGTCTAAGCTCTAAGGTGATGTCATTTCTCCTTTTATGTAAGGAACTGATTAAGCCTAATCCTAATAGAAGTATAGTCGTTAATGCATTTGGGCTAATTAACAGACTGACCTTCAGTGTAAGTATCGTCTACACATAATCAAGGTCACAGCTCCTCATTCTTGATTTATAGTTGAGGAAATACTCAAAGTCCATTTCGTTTTCTTGTAGTTTGATCTCATCAACTGCACGTGCTATAATAGATTAAAAAACATAGTAAAAAATATAAGGGGGATTCCTTTGTCGAAAATTTCATATTCTGCCGCCATGTATACTGATTTTTTTAAACACTTGCTTTCTTGTAATTATATATACTATTTACAAATATATTTACTTAAAACAAATAAATACAACAAAGACATAGTAATTAAGAATATAATTATGAAACAATATCTATTGGATATTCAAATGAAAAGAAATTATAGCTTCACTAACAAAATTTGGCATTTATAGTAAAAAGAGAATTAGCTAATAAAGTGTAAAGAGAGCAATTTCTTTAGGGTGCTTTAATTTCATGTAATTTTCTCCATACACCATACATGATTAATTATGTTTATAAAGTTCGTAAAATCCCTAACTTTCTTGAGTTGGTTACGTATTAGAGTCATGAAGGAATTGACGTATAGATTTCTCGTAGAAGTAAATATCACATGAGAGGCGAATAATAAATTCATTTTTAAAGAAATTTGCCCTCGTATATCTTGTAGAAGTATAGCTTATTGTGTTTATGGTTTTTTTTGGGTTCATGCTTTTTATGAGAGAGTATATGGTTAAACACTTAAAATACATTTGTAAAAAAATCTCTTATAAATCATTTATCTAAAAGAACACGTTATGCAAATCCCATAACATTCATTTACCGGATAGATTGTAGGTCTATAAGAAATGTTTGGCCTTAAATACCTCAACATGTTTCGATAAGAGGAAAAGTACACAATTATGCTTGCATGAATAAGAGAAATTTCAAAATTGATGACCTACTAGAAGTTCTACACCGAGGTACCATTACGCCTAAAAGTAGTGTCATACATACTCTCCGGGTTACAAAGACTTGTAAAACAAAGCACACAATATTGATCAAGTGACGAGTGGTGTACGTCTATACAGGGGTATATTAGGAGTGTTATGTTGAAAAGCCTGAAAATTACATTAGGTTTACATGATTGATGGAAAGTTAAATAAGAACTTATTATCAATATGAATAAATTAGTAGTGATAAATGGGCATCAATAGTATATGAGCTAGGTAACTCTAATCATCAGCAACTTGGTTCATTAGTAGCAACTTCTATTAGCAGTGAGTGTGCATCAACAACATGTTATGCTAATAAAAGTAATTAAGATATTCCTACAGGCTAATCATTAAGATTAACTAAGTTTTACATAATTGAGAACTATCAAGGACAATTTACTAGCACTAATAGTTGTATAGTAAATTTTAAAATGCCTCTAATTAAAAAAAAGAGTTATACATGTATATACATCTTCTAATGCATTCAAAAAAACAAACAAACAAAACATCTCCTAACACCTCCTTGCCGTATAACATGCAATGACATCCTTGGCCATAAATATATATATATATGGCCATCATATTTCATTATCCTCAATAACTTACATAAGAAATTATGATGATTAAGATTTTATGTGCTATGGTGGCTTGCATGGTGGTGTTAGCGCCTTATACGGTCGCTCTGACCTGTCAACAAGTATTCGATCGCTTTAAGCCATGCATAAACTACCTCAACAGAGGTGGTGTGGTGCCACAGGCATGTTGCAGTGGTGTTAAAGGACTAATTGCGGACACAAAAACAACTGATGACCGCAAGTTAGCATGTAGTTGCATCAATATTGCTTATAATATCTTCCACGGCATCAATCGTGACAACGGTGCAAGCCTTCCCGGCAAGTGTGGTGTCAATATTTCGTATGGGAGACCAAACACCGATTGCAATAAGTATGTCAAATCTATATGCATCTTTATTTTATTTTAGTTTCATGGATACATCATAAATTTGAGCTTCTGGATACTTTTTGCCAATATTTTTAAAACCGGCCTGGATCAGTCTAACCGGAAACTGACATACTCACCGGTTCACTTTACCAATAATTTTTTCTTCTTACAAGTGGTTTAGACATGCAGAGATGGTCTAATGTGTTTTCTGAAACCAGTTTTACATCCAGGTGATTCACCTTTGAAACCACTCGACGAGTGAATCATCTGGTTGTAAAAATGGTTTCAACGATTGAATCACCTGGTTGCAAAAATGGTTTCAACGAACAACTAGAACCATATGAAGATATCTAAACCACTTAGAACAAGAAATATGATCTCATTTTATTCTAGCTAAATCTTTGGTGGTCCAACCCGTTAGTCATTGATTAAACCGAGTGGCTCGGTGAAACAACCTATTGAATTAAATATCCCGGTATCGTTTTAAACCATTGATTTTACAGTATGGTTGGTGCTTACAGGGTGCAATGATACTTATGCTGAATTCATGAGAAATGAAATAGATCGACACTTGGGGTAGGGGAGATCACATAAGTATGCACTTCTCATTGTTTATTGTATTTGATTGTCTATATAATGATCTTGTTGTCTGTATAATGATCTTGATATATATTAATCTTTAAAATATGTTAGATGTATGTAGAGGAAAGATCCCTTGAAAATCATATTTATAATTAAAAAATACGAAAACCTAGGGTTAAGTATATGTAAGTATGTGTTACCATGTGTACAATTATGGGTTACGTATATGTAACTCGTATAAGTTACGTATATGCAACTCGTTTCGTCATTATTTTTGTTCTTTGAGGTTTAAATTAAATAAAATATATAATGACCTTAAATCATGAGGCTGAAGTTTATTCAAATGCACTTTAAACATTTAAAAATTAATTAACTCATTAACAATCATATTGACTAGTGATGGTTTTTATGATTTTTAATTATAAATACAATTTTTATTTGATATCTCTGTTATGTAAATATATGTTTTTGTGACATAATATTATCATATTGTCATTAATTATATGTAAGTCATAATACATCGTAATGGGTCTAAATAACTTAATGTCTTATAAAGAATGTTAATAAGCCAATTATATTTATGTTTTATTATAACTAAGAGTGATTAATTAGCTATGTCATAATGATTTCTTGAAGAGACGTATGATCGTTTACTTTTAATTTTTCTAAACTAGTAGGTGACCCGCGTATTAAGAGGATGTTAAATCTATAGAGATGACGACGGTTTTAACAATAATTTTTCTTTCTACTATCTTATGTTCATAAAAATTTTAAAACACAGACATTTTTATTAGTGTGCGGTTGTCCTTGACACATACCTAACCATGTGAATGGGGATTCCTTGCATAGTTGTATCAAACAAAAACTCTCGGTTGAAGTCATGTGAGTGAATTAAAACACATATACGTACAGTAAACTAAATTTAGTAAACACGAATATTGCACGGTTTAAATAAATAAAATATTAAATAAAATAAAAAATTTATTAATTACAAAATGATAATAAGATATAATTAAAATTACGTATAAATAAAACTATAAATAATAAAATAATTATATCAATTTCAGACTTTTATTTTTAAATGTTTTTGTTTTTTCTAAAAAAATAAACATTATGTTTCAAAACAAATTGTTTTCAAAAAATTATCACTTTTAAAAATTTTCTTACTATAACTTTCGGTTTTAATTATTTTTTGTTACTTTAAAAAATACTAATTCTAAAATATTTTGTATTTTTTTAAAAGTTTGATGTTTTAAAAAAAATTATTATTTTATAAAACTTTATTTACTTAGAAATAACAATTATAATAAGGTCTTTTTCTTAATTTATTAAAAAAATATTTTTAATCTATAAAAAATTTAAATAACATTATTAATAGTTAATGTGGTTATTTAATAGCAGAGCTTCGTGAAAATTTTAGTATGAAACAATATGATGTTGACATATGTTCCATTAGTTATTTTTTTATTAAAATAAATAGATAAATAGATTAGTAGATTTACAATCAGAGTATATCAAGGGTAAGGATTTGTTATTGTATTTTTTTTTTGTTAAAAAAAATACAATAACAAATCCTTACCCTTGATTTGTCCTTTACTTCTACACCAATCTATTATCAACTAGCTTTATCAAACCCGTGTGTTACACGGCTTGAATAAAAAATATTAATATAATATAATTATAAAATGATATTCTAATATATGAAATGACTGAAATTATGTATGAGAAATGACTATAAATAATAAAATAATTATATCAACTTTTTAAAAATTTGTTTTTAATTTTTTTTCCGAAACAAAAATAGCATTTGTTCTAAAACAAACTGTATAAAAATGTCACTTTCATAAATTTTATTATTATAACTCCCAAATTTAGTTATTTTTTGTTTTAAAAAATTGACTTTTTAAAAATACCAATTTTAAAATATTTTATATTTTTAAAAAAGTTTTATGCTTTAGAAAAATTTATTATTTTATAAAATTTATTTATTTAGAATAACATTAATAAATAGATCTCTTTCTTAATTTATTAAATTTTAAAAATGGTAAATAATAATATTAGTAATTAAGGTATTTATTTAATAGGAGAGAAACAAACAAACAAACAAACAAACAAACCCAGTATATCCCACTCAAGAGCAGGGTCTGGGGAGGGTA
>BJCN01339678.1:3523-14018 GCA_018326445.1 Flaveria brownii
AATCCGCTAAATTAAATGTGTTTTAATTAGAAAGCATTGTAATTTCTAGAGAAATATAGAAATAGTAGTGATTGTAAATTGATAAAAATAAATTTAAATTTAATTTAATATATGATAGATAACTTATTAGACTAATATTAGATACTATATAGTCCTTAAATATTTGATACTTTGCTAATTTGATAAATATATTATATTTGGATCAATTAATTATACAGTATGAAATCAAAATTGATGAATAAAAAATTTCATATAATAAAAATCCACTAAATTAAAGGAGTTTATTTTAGAAAGCAATATAGAAACAAAAGAAAATTTATAGATGCTTAATACATAATATAAAAGGTTAAATGGAATTTGAGGAATAATACCGTAAAAGTTGAATTAATATATGGTTAAATGGAATTTTTATGATATAATATAAAAGGTTAAATGGAAGCCATAAATTGTAATTTAAATCAGTATGTGAGTATGGTAATATATTTAAATAACATGTCTATTAGTATAGTAAACCTTTAATATATTAAAAAATTAAAAATAAATATAGTGTAAGAGTGTGCCATGTGTCAAATTGGTGGTTGAAGAAAATAACATGTGACTCTAAAAACTTTGTTTTATTAGATTCTATAGATGATCTAAGCCATATTACACCATCTATCATTTTTAAGTAGGGTTCCTAACTAATTTGCAAATCACGTCGTCTTTGAAACAGAATAAAACATTCTGAGATGGATTACAATATCCTAATTTGATTTAGTGAAGATAAAAACTATCCCTAGCATCATCTTGATCTTGATGACCTTAGGTTTAGTACTGTTTCTGTGATGTACATGTAGCATGTAAGCAACATCTTCACTAGTTGTCCACAAATGGATGCTGAACGAATAGATCACTTTCTTAGTGGCCTTTTTGTCCTAATATTCTCATATATATACCAACATTAGTGCATTAGAACATCAATTGGCCATAAAAGTTACAACACATGGATTTAAAGGCATAAAAAGTTTCTACCTTTTAAATTCGAAAAAGACTTGCTTGAGAAATCAACATTGCTAACGTATCTTGTCGTGGAACAATTTAAATTATTTTCAAGAATTTCGTACTGGTTTGGAATTCTTTAAAATCCTATTTGGAAGGTGATAAAACACCATGAGATCGTTAAAAATATGTCTTTATTGATGAACGTAAGCCATAGAAAAGGAATGTGTTTCTATTCCCATATTTATACATAATTGGGAATGGCATTTATTCAAATGCCCATAATATGCCATGATGATGTATTGAAGCAAAAATTTTTCTACATTTAGAGGCATACATACATGTCATGTACTGTAGAACTTGGAACATACAAGGACGTGTTTAGATGTACGTTTGTTAAATAATACTATAACACTTCATAATTAAAATCATTTTGTGGTAATTGTTACTATATTTAAAAATCTAAAGCCTAATCTTAATTGAAAATATTTAAAACTAGTATTCAAGTTTGTAGCCACTCAAAGAGATGTTCAGATATGTTGTTTTGACAACGATGTGGTCAATCTGGAAGACAATAAATGATTATGTTTTTAACAAAAGAGGTTGTGTCAAGAAGGTGGTGTGCATTTAAATAAAGTATAGGCCGGGCTCAAAAACTTAGATTGGTCCCGTTGGAGGAATTGAAGTTGGTGATGGAGTTTTGATATAAAGAATTAATACTATTTGTATGTTGCTTTTTATCTTCCTTATGTACACGGTGTTTTCTATATCATCTTGTTAGTTTAATATTTTAAATAATTTTACGTGCTGTTTAAAATTTGCAAAACTATTCTTGTGGCTTAAAATTACAGTAATCAATAAGCTTAAAACACATTCAAAGACTCCCAAAACCGTCTGAACGTACTTCACAATGAATTAATGGTGTAATTTCTTCACCAACGTCAGTAGTGATTCAAACAACTCTAAAAGAAACACAAGATTGTATTTTACAAGCACACTTTGATTGCTTAACTTATTTGATTTTATGTGGTGGTACTTTTGCAAAGCATCTCTAGACCCTAATCATACTTTCATCATATTAATTTATATAAAATAGTATCATATCAAATACGGTATTTTTGGTCTTTAAACCAATATTCCATGTAACTACCCAAGACCCCACGTCTCAAAATTTTGTGGTTGAGAATTATGAGGTGTGGTGGGTTAAGTCAAAACCAGAAGTAAACCTTTAAAAGTATTGGAAATGGTGTGTAGAATATATAGGTGAATCTCATACCTATTCTATCATATATTTGACCATAACATCAATACGACAAAAAGAGAAAGAAAAGAAAACATACAGTGCCTACTACAACAAACGAAATGATCATATATACACACTTCATTCATTTAATTTTTAATTAATTTACATTTGTGTGCAAGAATATCTTAATTTTTAATACTAATCTCGATAAGAAATCATTCACTCTTGATACAGATAAAAACTTGAATCAAGAACCATTCAATTGATGAAGTATACGCCTTACATGTATGGGATAGATGATCTAGTTGAGCCACCGTTTAAGTATGATAGAGAAAAAAGCACATAATAGTTCATACACTTAAATCCTTTAACCACTAGTCATAGAGTTCCTTACTGAGGTATAAACAACAAGCGTATCCATCAATGATAATGAGATACTCATGGATGAAATCAGAATTAGGGGTTTGCCACATATGGAACTTTATTCTTGATTTTCTTTGTCTGTTGTGAAACGTAAAAAGTAAGTTATTTTATCCAATCATTATAAACACTCATCTTAATGTGATGTAAAGAGCTTTTGAAATTGATATATCTTTTTAGTTCAACTATATATAAATATGTAAACTCTGATCATATCTAAATGAATAACATTATATTCTTATGTTATTTTTTTATTTTTTTTTCTAATTCATGAAGGATTTAAAGCTTATGTGGTGGTTTCCAGAATGAGTTAGCAGGACATGAGCAAGTTTAATGCATGTAAACATATGAGTTTAGTGCTTATTCTGATTGTTTATACTTCAGATGTAAATGTAAAGTTTTTGGGAGTTGAGAGATTATAGATGGCGGTTGCCAAAGTACGAGGATGACTCTACTAGAAAGGAAAATATAAACGGGGTGCTATAGAACTTGATGGAGTAATTATTCATTGCATTTGTTCTATTAGTCATTCATTAAACTTTATATCTATCTTGTATCTTTTGATCGCTATGTGTTTAGGGTTTCCATCATCTTGTTGGAGATCTATCTAGTTGTATACCATCTTAGTTCTTTTGTATTGTTAGATATCATATTTTAATTTCATTTGCTTTTTTGTTGATTATCTGAGCCTTATATTTTATGAGTTCTGTTAAATAATCATCTAGAGATTCTATTTTTATATTGTTATTGTTCTATAAATATAGATAAGTTTACAAAATATCACAACTACATCTCTGGTATCTCTGATCTTCTATTGATATTCTTTATTCTGAGTAATTTAGTTTTTTCTCATATTTATACATTATATCTGTGAAGTTTTCTGATATCCTAGGAACTGTAGTTATTTTTTGGGGTTTATCTGTTAAAATCCTAAAGACTTGATCTCTACTTTATCGTCTTAAGCTACTTGGTGATGACATTTGGTTTTTCTCTTTGAGATGTTATCCTTGGGTGTTATTACTTGTTATTGTTTACTGTGTAACCTTTTACGACATTCCATTAGGATAGTATCTTTATTCCAAGATATGATAGGATTCGTAAAAAGCCATAGGTGTTAGATCGAGTGCCAGCAAAGCTTATTGGTGATGTTGTGACCCTAGAAGGTTACTCATCATCATGTCGTTGGTTATCATCAGTCGCCTTGTAACCTTAGAAGGTTACCAGCAAGTCATGAAAGTGCTAGAATACCTAAGAACAGAGCGCTCTTTTGTGAATCTCTTTTTCTTTATTATACATGGATTATTATGTCTAGGCTTTGTGAAAATTATCAAGGTGAGCCATGCTATGTTTTGTATGTATATGAAGGAGAGCCACAATCCTATTGTGTGTTGCATCAGTATCAAGTCCTTAATTTTTATTATGTTTATCTAATATGTATATATTCAGTAGCTAGATTGTAATCTTTATCAGCTCATGTGTGATTGCATTACTCCCTTGGTTAATTTTTAATCAGCCACTATAGTGGTATGAAAAACCTGGTCCTAACCTTTCTCATGTTTATCTATGTGTGTGATTGTGTGCTCATTCTTGTATCTGTTCTTAATTGGTTTGATTTATTGGTATGGTAATCATGATAGGAGATGAATCAACTTCAAGGACAATAATTAATAATGAGACTTTAATAATCAAAAGTAGACCTAGTATCATCTTCACTTACATGCTAATGGCTTGATTACTTTGACTATTGTAACTATGAAACTAAAAGTAAGAACTAAACATCGCATTATTGATAGAAACTATGTTATATTTATTACTGATGATGTACTTGCCAGACATTGGGACAAATGTAACTCAAGTGTCCTGTCTAGGATTTTAATTCAAATTTTGACGTACTACACCCTTATGGTGCTCGATGACATATATCAACCAGTTTAAACAAATGTCAATAAGGGAGTCTCTTCCAAATTTTAAAGATAATTATTCTATTATTTTAAGGAAAGAATCACACAAAAACAATGGTTCTTTCCCATCTTAAAAATCAAATCGATCAAAATGTTACATTTTTCATAAAAACAAATCAATATTTTGATAATGAAAAGAAAGTTGGAAATAGACCTGATTCTATTCTAAAATTCGTCTAATAATAAAAAAATGAAGTAGTAATAAAGTTAATAACTGGTGAAGTTCAAATAACTCAGTTAGTACTCCTAATAGATCTGCTGATGTTTCAAATGCTTCTTTATCTTTTACTCTAGAATAGTTAGTAACAATATTAAACTTAATCGGTGACAAACAAGGATATGATCATCAAAGATATAATTTAAAGGAGAAGATGCTAGTAGCTACAACATTTTTCCTTTTAAACCTACTATCTTTAATTGTTTTATTGTCCTTGGACAAAGGTTCAACAATGGTTGGGTGGTCGGCTCAAGGGAAAATCAGCATAGGGTTAAATAAGTTAGTAACCTAATAAACTATGTTGAAGTTTCTAAGCTCAATATGAATATAGGTCACCCTTATGGTACTTGTACAAACATAACAAATGTAGTTAAAAATACTGACAAACAATATTATCTTCTGCATGACCGTTTAAGGGATGATCAACACAATCAGTCTCACAATGAGTAGAGTGTTAGAGCACTTAACAATTTAAATAGGGAACCAGGTTTGGGAACAAGATGCAAAGAACACAAGTAAGTATGAGACGGAACTTAAGAACAATATATATATGGTTTCCAAGAATGTTGTATATTAATCCTAAGTTCTCTTACAAGAGTTACAATGCATAAGTTTTTTAATACAAGACCCTGAGATACTTTATACTACATCCTATAACCGGACATACTTGAAAAGCTAGTTGGAACATTGAAAGATAACAAAATCAATGTAAAGTCAAAAGGCAGATTGCCTTTTGATTAGTGACTATGACATACCGTAACTCACATCCTAATATATTATAAAAAAGATAAAAGTACATAAAGTAGAAAGTTACAAACCCAAGACTTCAATGTACAGTTTACAAAAGCATGGACCTTTTCACCAACTCTTGCAAATTGGTAAGTCTTCAGGGTTGTAGCGAAAAGTTAGTCAGCTTTATGTAAAAGTACATCAGAGAAAAGCATGTTCTTTAAGTATTCGGAAGAAATCAATCTTCACTTCATTTTGCTTTGGAAGACTTTGTCTTTGAAGCTACGGAAGACTTCATCTTTGGGTTTGGAAGATTTGGTCTTTAGGTTCAGAAGATTTGGTCTTTGTCTTCAGAAGATTTTATACTTGGAATAATTTTTGTGTAGAGTATAAAGCTTTCATAGTAACTTTGGCTTCAGAACTTTTATACTTAACATAATTCTCATGCAAAGTATAAAGCTTCCGCAGGAACCTTTGGCTTTGGAAGATTTTATACTTAGCATAATTCTAATGCAAAGTATAAAACTTCCGTAGCAGTTTACTTAGTACTTAGTGCATGGATGCAGGAAGCCCTTGGTTGCTTTGGTTACATCATCCCTTGGTTGCTTTGGTTACATCATCCCTTGGTTGTTTTGCTTACATCAGCCTTTAATATAAACCTTACAAACTGCTCCTAGGCTAATGCTACCAAAACAGAGAAAGTTCTTCAGCAGTTGACAATCCTTATTAGGTTCAAGACCATTCCCTTCTTCATCATTTGGTTAGGATCCTTCAAACTCTTATAATACCTTCTCATGTCATGGAGATCATGCAGAGGTAGATCAAGCATGTCTTGCTAGAAGTAGACATCTTGACCACCTTGATCTCTGATGATATACCATCTGTCTGGATTAGCAGCAAAGGTCCAAGTCAGGATGAGTCTTCCAATTCAAGAGGCCATGCTTGAGTAGGAGTTGGTTAAGCAACCTCTTGTTGCACTTCCTCAGGATGCTCTCTCATCCTGAGGTTTGGAAGTGGATGCCTTTGACTTTTTGTATACTTTCTTTAGGGCCATCCTTTTCTTCCTCTTAGGAATGTTTAACTAAGAGGGCTGGTCTTGAGTACCAGGTTGTTCAGTATTGCCTCTCTCAGTTGGGTCCTCTTCCATCACAGATTCAGAGGAAAAGTGAGTAGAACCGTGTTGTGGATCAGAAAATGAAGTTGGCTGTGAAGCAGCTGAAGGTCTAGATTGTGTTGTCTGTGGTTCAACCTTTACATCAACCTCAGGAGGAGCTTGGCTTGGTGGAGAATGCAAGTCCACAAGCTCTCCCTTCTTAATCTTTAGCTTGATTACCCTAATGTGCTTATCCATAGTGGATAGAGACATTGGACCAAGCCTCCTTCCAAAGAATCCATACAACTTCAAGAAGCTCATCATCCTTTGTCTGTCAGCAGACTTCTTTTGGCTCTTTTGGATGATGACTCTTGACTTTACAGCTTCTTCCTTCTTCTTTCTCTTAGCAACTTTTTGTTCATTTAAGAACAGTTGTTCAAGCTGCTTAAGGTACTCAAATTCAAAGTATTCGTAAAGAGAGGGGAAGAAGTGAAGATGCCTGATAGATCTAGAGGCCTGTGGTAGTCAGGTAGTTGATCATGTTTTGTCTGTCAGCTTCTTTGTCTACCTGAGATGGTTTAGTTACCACAACCTCTCTTTTAGGGTTTTCATGAACCAAAGAGAGAATGAGCATTCTTGTATAGTCTCTTTTGTCTTCTTTCTTCTTTGACTTTGAGGAGCAATTCTGTATCATCTGCTTCCTTCTTCTCTTTGGTAAGCTCAAATTGTGCCAGTTCATTTAACTCCTCTAGGGGAAGAGAGATGAGTTCATCTATGTTGTAGTTCCTGGTTCTAAGATAGTTCAATCTGGCATCCCTCAACTCATCATCTTAAGTGCTTCGCCTGGGGGCTGTCCTGATTACAGCTTCTATAAAGCCTGAGGAACCAACTAAACTCTCTCCCCTTAGCTTCCTCTTCCTCTTTCTCTCCTCTTCTTTAATCTCCTCAGGAGTCAGTTTCATTTTCCCTTTGTCACTCACAGGCCTTGATGACTCAGGGTGGAGATAGCTTTGGCCATTATTGCCTGATTTAGTAGTCAGGCTCTGGCCAGAAAGAGATTGTGAAGAACCTTCAGCAATTGGTGCCTCACTGAGGGTACAGGATGTTATTGAAGTGATTGACTCTATGACAATGCTCATAGGTTCAGTCACTGGGCCTTTAGTCAAGGCTTCCCCTTTGAAGCTAATCTTAGGGTCCACCTCAACATCCAGTTGACCAATGATATTGTCTGCTTATAAATGTCTTCTTTTATGTCTGAGTTCTTCCCTGATCCTGTCTTAAATCCTCTCAGCCAATATGTCAGCTTGTTTGTGTTGACTTGGGTTGACAAGTTGCATGTTGACTAGAGAAAGGCTGCCATAGTAGTTCAAGGTCTAAAAGTTGAAGACCTCTTACTGTCCTTGAACTCTATGCAGTATGAGGACTCTTCTTTCATCATCATACCTCCAACCATGTATTTCATTTGTAGCTTTATAGGGTGGGAATGACATTGCCCTTGGTATACCTTCCTCAAATAGACTCTGGATGAGTGAGTCTATATCAATGTAAACTTAGGAGGTTGCTGAGTTTGGACAATTGCTAGAGAGGGTGATGAATCCTCAGTGTCCATACTCTGAGAAGGACTCCTATGTTCTGTGATTGTAACAACTTCCTCCCCCTTTTTGGTAGCATCACCCACTTGCATAGGTGAGCTGGAGGTTAAGTCAATTACATCATCAGGTTCTTGTGTTCCTGGTTGAATCCTTCTGAAGGGTCTCCTAGCTAGTTCCTCCTTGAGATCAGAAATCTCAAGTTGCTAATCATTAACCCTCCATTGTAAGGTAGTCACTTGAGATTCCAAGTGACTAACCTTAGAGACTAAATAGATGCATGTTTAAGAAAGTTGTTGCACCTTTAGTCTCAGATTACCCTCATCCTCATTAGAAGAATCACTGGGGGATGAGAGAATTGGACCTAAGTCTTCTTCCTCATCACCTGCTTGTTATTCTTGGCTGCTGGTTTCACTGACCGTCTTAGTTGAAGTGTCAATGGGCTGGGTTGCTATGGTTGAGGTCTTAATAATGTAATCACTTCAGAAGTGAGAGCCTCTTCCATATGGACCTCCTGAATAGGTTCAGGGAGATCCACCTTATTTAGGGGTGGATGACGTGGGCTAGATACATGGGACACAGGAGAACTCATTTCTCTTTGAGTAGGGAAGGAGAAGAGAGACTCATGGTACTCATTGAGTGCTATATCCTCATCATCATAGAGTTCTAGGCTAGATATGGGTTGATTTAAGTCTAAAGGCTGGGGATGGTAACTTGCCTCTGAAGGTTGTTCACTAGAGTGTTGAGACTCTGAGTGAAGGCTTAAGGCTTGTTGGGTGATGAGGTCTTCAGTCTTAGCATGAGGAACCTCAGAACTGAACATTTGTGAGATGGGAGTGGTTTGATCCTCATGAAAAGTGGGAGCTCCAGTGTCCACTTCTTCCTGTATGGGTGGTGATATGGGGGCTTGCATAGGTTGAATAACCTGAGCAGGGGTTCGTTTGGATTTTTTTTGATAGGTGTTGGTTATTTGTGGCCGTGTGGGTTGTTTTGAAGTAGAAGGTGTGGGTTCAACACTAGCTGGTGCTGTTAGGTTGTCACCTTGAGCAATGAGCTCTAACATTTTTAGGACTAGGGCTATTTCTACCCCTGAGAAGCCAACAATTGGTTTTCTCATTATTTTGAAGATGCAGGACATCATCTGTCCCAATTTTAGAACATTACATAATCCCTTCAACTGTAAGCCCAGTTCACAGTTGAGAATGTACTAGACATATCTAGAAAACATGTAATATTCTAATCAATGTTGTAAAAATCTCTAGACGCCAGTCGGGCGGTGAGGTACCGACTAGCGATTAATCAGGAGTAACTGGGATTAATCGGGATTAATCGGTTTGGAAATTTTATATATAATTTTCATTTATATATACACACACACACATTTTTATATATAACTTTAATAAACATGTTTATTTTAATATATATAAAAACAAATCTAGCCAGAATTTTGAAATTTTCGCCGGAATTTTTGAAGTTCGTCTGAATTCCGCCGGAATCTTGCCGGAATTCCGCCGGAATCTCGTCGGATTTTGCAAAAATGCAGATTAGGGGCCGATTTTCCCCGAATTTGACCAATTTGACCGATTAGCCATTTTGGGCTCCGATTAGGCAAAATCCAATCGGGCAGGTACCGATTACGGACTAGTCGCCGATTAATTGGCCAACTAGTCCAATTTTTACAACACTGATTCTAAGGAGTCAAAGTTTGCAAGCAGATTATTATACATAAATTATAAATACATGAACTGGACCCCATGAACCATCCCATGGACTATGAAAGAGAGATCGTCTAGAATTTGGTCCCAACCTCCGTGTTTGTTTGATAGACTATGGATAATAACATGGAGGAGGTATTTTCATTAAGGAGAGACATTCCTTTTCATGAAGGTTCTGACTGAGAAGTCACCTTCATAGCCCATCTGCTTAAAGGAGTAGTTTACAATAGATTTTGAAAAGGACATTTCACCTTTTTCATCATCCAACTGTAGGTATGAGTTAATGGAGGCTGGAGTTATGAACAGTGTCCTCCCCTACAATGTGGCATACACTGTCTTCTCCCCATCCTTGGTGACCTTTTGGCAGGTCCTCTAGAAATCCAATAGTTGATCCTTATAGATTGGAGGATCAATGGTGAGGGAAGTGAAGTAGTTTAATAGAGAAAGAAAATGGCAAACCTCTGATAAACTTAGATCTTTCTCAGAGTTTAACAAAGCAACCTGATTGTGTGTCCTGTGAAGTTGCATGAAAAAATCTGGTAAGTTTCTA
>BJCN01339691.1:5889-20397 GCA_018326445.1 Flaveria brownii
ATAAAGGAGATGATGATAAGAAGGATGATGATGATGACCAAGGGGGTGATATGGGTGCTCCTACTGGTACTTCTGGATCATCGGGAAGTGCCAATGTCTTCGGACCAAGTCCCGATGTTACGACTAACAAGACAATATCAAACTGGTCAAAATGTTATACGTTAGGTCGGTAATGTTACTGTTGAAGCTCCACCACCGCCAATTTACATTCACACGCTGAGACATTCCAAACCTTTCATAAGGTATGAAAACTCAGAACCTATTATTAGTTGGGCGTATGATGCTGAGAAGAATATGTAGTTATCAAGAGATGAGCCGGAGCTATTGAGTATTATCAGGATGAACACGACTTTCATACGCTCAGAGCATCGAATTTTTATTCTATGGGTTGTGTTCCATTCATTAACCCCAGTAACTATAGAAAGGGGATTTGGATTAGAAACCTGATTTGGAGGCACAGTAAAACCAACTTCAAAGACTTTAAGATAGCCAAATCCAAAGTCATTAAAGATGAGACCCGGACCGATCCTAACACGAACAAGCCTATGATGGCAAGGGTTTACAAGCATCCGAGGTATGTAAGAAAGATCCCTATACACGCTCCAGTGCCAGTTAACAGCTTGTCAAAGCTTATGTGGTGGAGTTGTGAGAAGGAGACAGGACATGCTCTGATTCACTGTGTTGACAGGGATTACCATATCATCGACCCTGTGGATTTGCTTAAGTTTGGAAGGGAAGACTTGATGAGGTTGCAGGCTTGTCCAATTGCAGTTGATGAATCTGTTCACTTTTTGGCAGCACAGTTCGATTGGTTGATAACGAAGACCCTGGACAACAAGATGTATGCATATGGGGGCAGTTATAAGGTTACTTCTAATGTATTGATTTACCGAGCCTAGGGGGAGAATGTAGGGGTTGAACCTAGAGGCTCGGGGAATCAAATCAAGATCAAGATCAAAGTCACGTGAGAAACTAAACTTACCGCGTGAAAACTAGCTTCTCGCGCGAAAACTAGCTTCTCACGCGACAACTTCTAGTCGCGCGAGAACTAGTGGTTTCGCGCGAGAACTTCAGTTTTAGTATAAATATAAGTTCTTATATGTAATGTATTGAGTTAGAGCTTTTGTAATTTCCTGATTTCACACGTATTGTAATCTTTCAAATCAGAGATCAATATACTTTGAAGTTATGTACATTCATGTTCATGTGCTTGTGATTCTTCTTCTTCTTCTTACCGTGAGCGATTATATTATGCGTTCTCCTCACGAGATCGATTTATGTATTGATGTTGATCCTTACAACTGAAAAATATATTACTTTGTAAACTTGTTTTATTTTAGTGAATTTGTTTTCTTTTGTTTGTAAAATATTACAATTTAATATTTCTTTTATCTTTGTTGTTATTATATTCATTTAAAACATGTCCTACCTGGTTCTTCAACCCTACCAGACCTTAACCGGTTACACAAGGGTATGGTTTTAGCTGTGCCCTACCTAACCTGGAATCGAAACAACATCCTACGTGATTTCTATCCTTCCTGATTTGAAAATATCCCAGTTCTATACCCAGAACCGGTCGAGACTTCATACACCTTGGTACCTAGGGATTACCTACCTTTTTTTCGTGACTTAATTTTTAATGCTATAATTCACACACCTGTCATTAGGGGTGTTCATAAATACTCGAATCCAAAACCGAATCCGAAATATCCGAAAATCCAAAATTCGGATATCCGAATATCCGAACTTTGGATATCCAAAATTTCGGATTCGGATTCGGATTTGGATAGTGATTTTGAGAATTTTTGGATATTTCGGATATCCGAAGTATCCAAATTATTTTTATAAAAATTAAAAACTATTAAATTTTAATTAAATATTTAGGATATTTCCAAATATTTCGGATATTTTAATAAAAACTTCGGATATCCGAAAAAAATTTCAATCAAAATTATCATATTTTTATAAAATTTATTAAATAATACAGTTTTTTAATTCGGATATCCGAAGGGATATCCGAATCTGAATCCGAATCCGAAATTTCGAATATCCGGAATTTCAGATTTGGATTCGGATAGTAAAATCCACCATCCGAAATTTTCGGACTTTCGAATTTGAAAACCCCTACCTCTCATAATTAAGTTCTTATAATTAGATGTAACAACTTTAAATTTAACAATTTTAGATTTTAAGACTTTTTAAAATCAATAGTGTTTATTAGTTGTGTAATAACCTTTAATCATGCGCATTAAACCTAGTTGATTTCAACTTCGATGGTTATCTGAGAAATGAGAGGAATGATTGTCCGATTATATAACATATATTTTTTTGAACAATTTTTTGGATAATTAACGGGTCACTGGTTCAATCGATCATATTTATTACTCGAGTACGGTACCTTAGAGCTCTAGCATGACACGTCCACAAAAAGAAGCTCAACATCTACTCGTCCTAATAGTCCTGAACCTGAGACCACAACATAAAACCGTACAAACAACCTTAGTTAGAAGCGATTCCTTTAATCATTGTCGATCATCTTCTTTGTCCACTACCACCAAACCGAAAGTGGTATTTGGTGAATCTTAAAGGAACAATTTCAATGTGGAGTTTTATGAAGTTCTCACCAAAGGATAAAGGCGTAACTTTTATGTTATCACAACACATTCATCTACTTTTGCTTTATAACCAAAAGAGCTTTTATTGTGGAGAGTTCCAATCCACCACCACCCCCACATGTCCAAAAGATTTACTTTATACAAATTGCTCGTTTTGAGAACACTTGCATCCTATTCATAGAAACATGAAATATCAATTGCCTATAAATTTTGTCAAAGTATGATTGAGGGCTTACGCGTTACCAAAAGGATTGTTTCATTGACTTCTCTATGTATGTAAAATAATAATTATTTATAAGAAGTCTAGATTACATAGTGTTTGGGTGATTTTTTTAGCTATTAGAAGTCTATAATTAATATTTATGTTTTTGTCATTAAACTTTTGATTTTTAATGTTTAGCCCATGATCATTACTTTATATATTTACGTTCATTTGTCATTCGTCTTTGTATTTGCATGTGTGCCATTTAAAAGAGAAAGAAGAATACATATTCTTGTTTGTATATGCATATGTGTGTCATTTAAAAGAGAAAGAGGAATACATAGAGATGGCGTTGAGAAGATGGTGAACTATGCAACAAGTACAGTTATGGATAATTAAATTTGTTAATGTTGCTGCTTTGCATTAGTTTATTTTTAACCTTAAAGTCTATCCAAAAATAATTCGACAATCATTGTTTTGGTATGGTAGCCGTTTTTACACAAGGTTTTTGGTTTGCGGCCACATCGATTAACCTACTCTAAACCTCAAGTATTTAGTTAAACAATATGGTTGTTTTAGGTTTTAGATGAACATAAAACTTAATATCAATGGAAACATTGATTGCTACTATCATAAACCTTAAACGTGTTTTTTCCCTAAAAAGTGTTGGTAGAAAATTTATTTATCAAAATGGATGATTTAAAAAATATTTATCAAAATGGGTGTTTTTGATAAACTTTATTTATCCCACTCCTTATCTTGCTATATTAAAAAAGATTTCTATTTATAAAGTTATTCCTTAGAAAAAGTTAAGTTCTAATAAAACTATACAAAAACTTTGTTGGGTTGCTGTTTTATTAAAAAATAAAAACCATTATAATTCATTTGCAAACGACGTCTTAATTTTTTTTAGGAATCAAAATAAATTACTCAAACTATTTTGTTTCCAAAACAATAAAATAAGCTATTTAAGAAATATAAACTTTGTTTGATCGTTGTGTTTTATAGAATGTTTTAAAAAATATATTTGTATTTACTATTAAGAATTTTTTTTCTTAATACACGCTTAAATTATTATTTTTCAAAAAAATATGTGTCTAAACGCCTTTTATGAAATCACTCTAGAATTTTTAAACATCTTTCTCAAACCATTCGGGTTTTTTAATGTCCTCCTAAGAAAATAGTTCACAAATCGTTTATTTTTTCCAGGCGTCTTTTTTTTAAAACTGTTCGTTTTTGTAAGCGTACTTTTTTAAAACCATTGTTTTTTGAAACATCTTTTTAAAATCGTTTACATTTTCTAAACATATTATCTAAAGCGTTACATTTTTTCTAAACGTCTTTTAAGAAAGTTTTTTTCTAAACATCTTCAAAAAAATTAATTAAAAAGGACTTACCTGATTGCAAAATTATTTTTAAGAAAGCCGAATGATATTAAAAATAACATTTCAGAAAATCGAACGGCTTTAAATAGTATTGCAGGACCGTTGAAAGGGGGTCAATATAACAGTTTTACAGTGAGAAGAGACTTAAAACGCTTAACAGATCAAATATGGAACCGAGGTTTTGGTGATAATACTAAGAACACAAGTAAATATGAGACGGAACAAGAACAAGAACAAGATAGTATTTGATTTTCAAGAATGATATGTATTACTTTCAAGTTCTATTACAAGTGTTACAAATCATAAAGAAAAGACAAGTACTTAAGACACTTTATACTACATTCTACAGCCGGCTATACTTTGAAAGACAGCTGAAAATACTAATCTAGACAACAAGATAATTGTATAGTCAAAAGGCATATTGCCTTTTGACTTTGTGACCATGACATGTCATAGCTCACATCCTAATATATTACAAAAAAGATAAAATGTACAAAAGTAAAAAGTTACAGACCAATAACTTTAATCTACACTTAACAAAAGATGGACATTTTCATCAACTCATCTAAGTTGGTGAGTCTTCAAAGGTGGCAGTGTAAAGTAGTTCAGCTTTTATGAAAAAAGTGATCAGAGAAAGCATGTCTTCTCTGTTTTCGGAAGAAATCAATCTTTGGATTCGGAAGACTGTCTCTGAAGCTTCGAAAAACTTCATCTTTGGTTTCGGAAGATATAGTTATTTGGTTTCGAAAAATTTTACACTTAGCATATTTTCCGAGAGTTGTGTAAAATTTTCAAAGTAACTTTTTTATACTTCATGCATGCATGCTGAGAGCTCTTTAGTTGTTTTGGTTGCATCAGCATTTAAGTGTAAACCTCACAAGTATGTTTAAAAAATAAACGGTAATAAAAAATTAAAACAACCAAACGGTTTTAAAATCGTTAATAAAAGATGTTTGAAGACGTGTGTTCTAGAAACGTTTTTAAATAATTTGAACACGTATAAAACAAAACCTATTTTTGATATAAAATCTAAATACACTTTTTAAACTTTCACAATCAAACAATAAATATATTTTTAAATAGTTTATTTATTTCATTTAGAAAAAAAATGTTAGATAGTTTAATTAGTTATTTATCTAAAAAAATTGCAGAAGGGATTTACAATTGAATTTTAAAACTTTTTTATAACTTTTTCTAGAAGAATAGTTTATAAATAGAATTTTTTTAATCCAATAAAATTTGAAGTGAGAGAACTAAATTTTATTAAAAACACCCATTTTGGTAAATATTTTTCAAATTACCCATTTTAGTAAATATTTTTCAAATTATCCATTTTGGTAATTAAGTTTTCTAACAACGCCTATTTGAAAAAAAAAAAAAAAACTCAACCTTAAAGCCATAATGACAAATAAATAGTTAAACTTTCTAACACATTACATTCCTCGTGTTGTATTATTTTTGAATCACGATAATTGTGGACGCGCAAAGAGCGGCTCTGCACCCCAAGTTTTGATTAAAGAAAAGGAATTGAATTTGCACCTATATAAGAAAGAATATACTGTATGGGTTGGTTTAGTTTTTAAGTTTTTTACAGTTTAGATTTGGTTTTGTGGTTTTTGCTTTGGTTTTGGTTTCGGTTTTGATATATAAACTGATATTTTGTTAATCTTCAAAAGTAACCTATATATTCTTATCAATTGTTTAATGTCATTTCAAATAAAAATGAATCGTGTGATGACAAAAGACAAATACATTCAAACTATAACAAAATGATTTATTTTATTTTTTAGTTAGCTAGCAAAAGCGTTTACCTTTTACCAAAAGAATCATAATTATTACATTACTAATATAATATCATATACAGACGCTATGGTTGGTTTGAAATGTTTTTTTTGGTATGTTCCATTAAGCATGTTGTTCGGTTGGTCTTCATATGGTTTTGTTTTTATTTGTTTTATTTCGGTACAACTTAAAACCAAACCGAAAATTCAGTTTTTGGAAAAGCTTTAACCCAAGTTGTCGATTTTTGTTCGGATTCAGTTTTTTTAGTTCGGTTGCGTCGGTTATTTAGATTACTTTTCGATTATTTGTTTTCGTGTACACCTCTAGTATACACAATAGTAATAATAATGTATTTGTCAAATTAAATACCATGATCTAATTATCAAACATTCTAATTAGTTGATAATTTTACTATATATATATACATTCTAATTAGTTGAACCTAAAGAAGTGGGTAGGGTCAAATTTCCCAAACCTCTTTTTATATATTTCCATTGTAATATTTACTTCTTTTGATGGTCAAAAAACAAAAGATGAAGATGAGGCCAATCTTTCATTCTTCAATTCAAAGCGCCAACGCAATTGGCTACCGTAAACCATTTCTTACTTTCAAACAAAGTTGTAAAGTTATCTAATCAAATCCTAATTCTACCTGTTTTGGTGTAGTTTTTCAATGACCAAAACCAAACATGTTACTGCAAACTTCAGTTGCTTTCATGACCTTTTGGCAACACCAACACAACCACATTCATCAGCAAACTCCATCCCCTACCAACATGGTCTAAAGGCTCGTTACATATTTGCTTTTACCTTAGAACCAGACTTTTGTTGGTTGAAAGTTGCACTCAGCCATAACAAGTAACTTTATACTCATAATTAAATGACACAGGTTTCATTTCATTAGCCAGTCAGCCAGGTCCAAAAGATTGTACAAATGAACGCAACAAGAAATTGAAACAGTTAACAATTAGCCAGCTCATATGGGTCAAACAAATAAATTAACTACCATATATAGACTACAGGATAACAACTTGAACTACTCAAAAAGAGAGCTTAATGATACATTACTTGATGCCCATGCAACTAAACTGCTGGACAATTCATCCATGTGCTGTAAGAGCGCTGAGCATACCAAAAGGGAAACAACAGAGATAACAGAACAGTTAGGTGGCTTTTGGTTTACAAGGCTTAATACAAGGGTATATAATGGGAATGGACATGAATCTCTAAACCAACCGGTTTAAAAGGTTATATATCCACGATTCCCGATTTCATGGGCATCAAACCCATCTCTCAAACCAGACGCTGCCTCAGTTGGACCAGACATGGACTAAACCGAGCCTATTACCAGTATAAATCTCATTACGCTCCTCATCATAGAAGAGGGCAGTGATGTCCTCCAGGGCTTCTGAAACAGAGCTTGTGATCCTCCTACCCCGGGCCCACTGCTTTGAGTTACACCTGCATCTTTTACCACTAGATTTGATAATCTCACTACAAATGCATTCATTGACTGCTGCACCATCCATTGCCTTTACTTTAGCAAGGCATTTTCCTGTTAGAATATTGCTGATATTGATGGAACCTGCTGCTGCATTCATTAAAAGAAATATGGTGAGACTATACAAAATCCATAATCTACCACTTAAAAGGTTAATCGTCAAGTTACCATTTCCTTCTGCTACAGAATCATCTGAATCAGCTTTGCAATAAGAAATGATAAGATCTTGATCGCTTGTGATATAAATGTTGTTAGTGTTGCAGTCTGGATGCCATAGCAAATGATCTTCAAATGAAGTCACAAGCTCGCCACGGAAGTTCCATACAGCCACTGTTCTGTTTCTGAATGTCAAGAACAACTGGTTCTCATAGAGAAATATGAAGGCTGATGGTGTCATAAATTCTGTCCTGTTAATTTCTGTTAATTCAGAATTACGTACCTACGTAAAAAATGGTCCTTAGATTAGAAATAATAGACGTTGAAGGTTGAAAAAAATGGGCTGGTAAAAACAGGTTACTTTGATCCAGGTTGAAACTGGTTACCAGATTTGAAAACAGAACAAAAACACAGCAATAGTTTTGGAACTCCTTCTCCGATTAATTGATAGGAAAAAACTTACATCCATGAAAGAAAAACCTACCTATATTTATAGCTAATTAACCTTCTCCATCAAGTTAATCAACTCCTACAAATTAGGCTTTATCTCAAATCCTTTTGAGATAATCTTTAAATCATCAAGACTTATCTCAAATCCATCTGAGATAAAGTTTTAAACTACCTGGACTTATCCTTTTATTTAACCAGATAATAAGTTTAAAATAAATTACAAAATACACCCTAAACTTTATTTAATGTCAAGATTGGTCCAACAGAAACTGGTTGGGTATACCGAAAACACCTTTTAACCAAATAGATATTTATTGAGCAAAAAATAGTGTCTCGAATATGACACAGAAATTATGTTACTTCAATTATTATTTATTTTTTCCATAAATTAAAATTTCTCTTCAAGTGACTTTCTGGCTGTTTGGCCAGTTTACTTTTAAAACTCGGTTTTTTTATTTACCCATTTGATCTCATAGAGATGATGCATCACCCGAATAAACACATTTATAAGTAAAAGTGTCAAAATTGCCTAACTGGCATATTAATAAACAGCAAGAAAAAGGAAAGATTCTTACATCAAGAATCTGAAGATTTTCATTCTCTTGCTTGACAAGAAGCTTTTCATTAAACTGTTCAATGAAATCCACCTTCTTATTTCGATGAAGGAGATGATTAAAAGTTTTCAGAACAGTTCCATCTTCAATGGAAAGAATCTTGAGAGGGACATGACCACTAGCTTTATTAAATATCAACAACATGATTCCAGGGCTGTTTTAAAAAAATGAAAGAGAAATTGTCATCATCATATCAATACTTCCCATATATTTTGCACATCAAGATATTTACCTTATTTTAATCTCTTGGACATTTTTATCTGATATGGAATATAACATCATGTAATTTTTCAAATCAAACACCTTGTAGATGCTGAAATATATAACAAAGAACACAAATTTAGTAAGCTTGACGAAATGACGAGATTGTGAAAAGAGATACCAATCACAGAGTTAAAAAATTACCTATCTTGTGCAGAAAATGTAAGTACTTTGCCATTAACATCATCAAACTCCACAAAACCAGGCCATTTTAAAGACTCCGACTCAAAAAGGGCAAAACCTGCATCCGGCTTGCCCCGTCGTATGTATCTGACAGCATAATAAGCAGAATATACTTAGTAATAAATCCTATGAAATCAATAATGAGCACGTAAATAACGAGTTTCCCACATACTCAATTCCGGTGGTTCTACATTTCAAGGAGCTGAAACTGTCTGATGCATAGACTGAAACAGTGATGAGTGAATCATTGTTTTTATTGTAAAACAAGCTCCTTATAACTTCATCAGGACTGACATTCAAAAAGCATATCCTTTGGCTAGTCTCTGCATTAAACAATATAATTTCAAATCACTACATCCATCATTAGTTACATTTCAAAAAAGCGTTTTGTTTTCTCCTAATAATACCTCAGCTATATAATTACAAATCACTACATCCATCATTAGTTACATTTCAAGAAAGCGTTTTGTTTTCTCCTAATAATACCTCGGCTATATGCAGCACAGATTCCAGATTGTGCAAGAGCAAATACTATGTCCCGAGCAGCTACAATCTCAACAATTTTTGACCTTTTCTTAAGAAATGGCAACACCGTAGAGCAATGCCCCTTTGGATCGTGGGTATCATACTCTTCCTGATAACACATCATCAAATACAAGTTAAAAAGAAAACAATTATTTCTCAATGAAAGCTCAATGTTGAACCAACTAAGAGTAAGAATATTGGACATAACCAAGTACTGAATTCTCACATGCTATGAGCACTATCAATTACGTGTTTACTAAAGTAAACAAGGTCAAATGATTTTATAAATGGGCCGGATGACAACTATTCTCACACACCATATTAGTACAGACTCTTGCACCCACAATTTCTACTATATAGATACAACTTGGGCCAAAGGTCAAGAGATTGCATAATATGTCAATTCCATCTTGCAGCGAATCAAAATATTGAAGGGAAATAAATGAATATCCACTAAAGAAACACAACTAAGAACAAATCCAAAACAGGAGCGAACCCTCAAAAGCGTTGTGACTACCTCTTCTGATTCTACTTGAGCACCATACAAAAATCAACCTACACTACTTTTAGCAAAATAACCACTCTTGGAATACAAAACACATTAAACAGTACGCCCAATCAACACAATCATCTCAACATACTATTTGTTCTAGTGCTCTACTACAAGTCAGACAAAAATGCACCCTTTACACAACTATACCCACTAATACTCCCCATAGTAAAATCAAGAACCAGATAACTTAAAACAAAGCAAAAGAGGCAGAATCAAAACAAGAACCTGTAAGCGTATGTTTCTGAATCTCTCTTGAGCATCACACATACTGAAAGAACGATCTCGTTTGGAGCAAATCTCCCTCCTCTGAAGCTTCTTAACACTATTCAAAAACCCATCAGAGCCACCACGCTGCCGCTTCTTCGCCACCACCCTCCGCCCAGTGGAAAGTCGTGCTCTCGCCATTACCCTCCTTCCGTCCATCGTCTCCCCTTTCACCACCCCTCTATCGTGCGAGACCACAAATCAAAACGCTAAAAAACTTGCATTTGCACACCCCCTTTGTCCCTGTGCTCGAAACAAGCACATTCAACACTTAATCACAGCATAAATTCACCATTTTGAGCGAAAAAAAAAACCCTAAATCTCAAGACCCTTGAAGATGTTATTAGGGCTTTTAATTATCTGCCCAAACTGAAGCAATTGATATACAAGATTTTGAATTTGTTGTCTAATTCGTGCCCTAAATCTGTTTATACATACAAAACTTCTGATTCTCTCTCTAATAAGAGGATGAGAGAGAGAGAAGAATGGGCGTAGTGGGTGTTTGGGAGTGCTTTTTTTACTGACTTTTTAACTTATTAACTTTTGAAAAGTTAAAAAGTTATTTTATAGTGTTTGGAAATATTATGATTGTGAGGGAAATAAGTTAATAAGTCAGTCCATACTAACTTATTAACTTATTGAAAAAGTCAATAAGTCAAAAAGTTGTTTTTAAAAGCAATCCCAAACACCCCAGTAAACGTAAAATAAAGAAACGAGTACAGCAAATAATTATGTCTGATTTTATAAGGTATTTGGAGTCCGGCTTCATTTCAAAATTTAAATTCACTATTCATTATTTTAGTCCGTTGTAAAATTTTGCAAAAATCAATCAAACATATCGATAATTACTAAAACTAACATCCCATTTATTATCTTTTCCAACTTTATAATAAATTAACTAAAAACAAAAATATTAATATGAGACTAACTTATCCGGTTGAGGTTTTATCTTTTAAAAAGAAGCATGATTTAATCTAAAGTAATATAGGTGTGTGAGTAAGATAAATTTTACAGTTTAAAAGAAAAAAAAACCCCTAAAAACACATGTATTCATAAAATTTGTTTATTTTTTTAAAACTATATACATCTGATTTCTTATAATTAGCCTTAATAAATTAAATAATACTTTTTTTATTATTGTTTTATCTTTATTTTACTTACAAAAGTTATATGAAATGAATATAAGAGGTAAATAGAAATCTGTTAACTATGTGGAATAAGAATTTAGTCCACGCTTTTAGAAATAAAATAAAGTGCTAAATTGCATGAAAATTGTATATTTTTTCTTAAATTTTATTGGTATAGTTAATATAAAAATGAGATTTTAATGCTCTAACTTATACAAATATTTACAAGTAACTAGAATAGTAAATTACCTTAACCATCCTTATGGTATCTTAAAGTTTTCATTTTTATCTTGAAGTATAAGAAATTATAGCTACAATTGATAATATTCGCTTCACAGTTGCACACTTATCGTCTTTGACTTGATATTCACTTCAGTTACACAATTGTTGTCTTTGTCATATAAAATTTGAACAATAAGTCACCCAAGTAACTTACATGTGAGTGGGCATCTAGTCTTTTACGCAAAAGTTGTTCAATATGTCCTCCTTTCTCTCATTTGCATCGACTTTCACTCAATGTCCTTCGTACACCATCACTAATCTTATTTCAATTCTCACAAACTCTAAACACATATTCACACGAACAACTCGCTAAACATCATTGGCACGTTCGAGGAACCAACATAGATGTAGCAATGCAAGAAATCTACATGATGTAAGCACTGAATATTTCTAAGTTTTGATATACTAGTAGTGTTTTTACAATATCTTTATTTGGATTATTGCTTTTCATAAAGAACCATGCAAGTTTATTTCAATGAGTATTTGCTTTGATGGTTCTTTTAAAAGGTCACCAAGGAGATGCTTTTACTAAACGACAAGCTTTAGAGACTTCAAAGATACAGACAAGTTTCTTGCTTATAAATAGATTTCATATTACAAGTGACACCTTAAAACCCCGGCCTACGACTAAACTAGAATTTTATAACTTACACAGCAGAAGACTACAAACCTTTAATAACATATACAATGGGGAACTTGGACTACTAAGTAATTAATACAAGAATACATGTTTGATCATTGGAAAACTAACACACAAGGATCTCTGTGATTTGATTAACAAGTTCAGAATCTATGTTAATCAGTTGATACAGATCATACAATACAAAGTATACTAAGAATTAGTTAACCTTTAAATTGACAAGCAAATGCTTTTCTAGCTGTTTGTTTATTTCACTCAAATGTAGCAAGTCTCAAGTTTAAAAAAATCCACAAGTGTACTAGTAACTATTACAATGTGTGATTTTATATTAAGAGCTACAATCAATTGCTTATTGTCAAACTAGTTGGTACAAAGACTAGAAAATCTATCTTGGTCATTTATTTTAGGTTTTAATCAAATGACATACTACAACCACTTATTTTACAATCGTGACATCCCTGATTGAGTCGTCAAATTGGATACATAAAAGTCAACAACAACACACAAAAATCATTATAGTAGTCAAGTAAAGAATTAATTTGTTGTGGAGTTAATGTTGCTTAATACTTTCTGACACTTCTTAATACTTGTTGACACTAATAGTGTCTTAAAAGTTAGTTGTAACCTAAGTTGGCTTCTTCATAAGTTGTTTTGCCAGTTGGAAGTAGCCAGGTTCTCGGAAATGATTTGACAATTTGATAAATCAAGAATGATAGTGTTTAGAATTTTGATTAACACCGCCCTTATATATCCCAACAACACAATTCCATAATTGTTATAATGTGTCAACTACTCTAGCTAAACTTTCTTGCGTCATCAAGACACAAGGGCTAACTCTAAACTTGCCATGTCAAATTACTTTGGAATGCCTGCTACTTCTACACAAACTTGCCTGGAACACATACTAAAATAGATCACCTTAAGATGGTGAGTCCACATTTTCAATTAAATTTTTTTTAGTAGATTAAATATTTAAAGGCCTATTACATGATAGATACACCACACATAAATGCAAGTATTATACCTTCATAAATGTCACCACAAGATCATGCATATTGCACACAATAAGATGTACCAATAAGTATATATGTTTTAATACTAAATATCTTGTATTTCATTCGTCTTTTATTGCAATTATGAGTTTAAAAGTATTGATTCATGTTAATTTGAAAGTCTAAGTGAAGGTTTGATAGAGGTTTAGCTGAGAACTGGATGGATCAAGAAGATAGGGGCCAACTGTCATACTCCCGCTGAGAGCGAAAACACGGGGATGCGAACGAGACGGGATCGTCATAAGTATGTATGCAATGAAAGCTTCCCAAACGTTGTATGCAATGAACGGTCAAAAACCTATTGACAGTTATTGTTAAGCATTAATGATACGTATAAAGTAAGTAATAACGTTCGGTTGGTTCGGGTTGTATTGGTCCGGTCGCGTGTAACGCACACAAGCAGACATATGTATTAGATCTTATGTAGATCCAAGCACTAGGTATCGTTGCCATTGCCGATGATATTTATGTAAAAGATTCATTGTTATCAGAGAAATACTTAGTAAATATTAGTGGTTAAAAATCGGTTATTGATAATTGTAAAATGTTATGTTGATTTGATTTGGAATAACATTAATAATTTTGATAGTGTTAATTTTAAAGATTGTCATTAGCAATGGTACCCGTGTCGATGTCAGCTTAACATCACACGACAAACACACACCACACACAAGAAGAAACTCACACACAACAACTCCAATCGCAGGACAGGACCAGACGCACAACTCAACACTCCATCTGCACGAATAAACCTTCAATCAAACGAATCAGCTTCATCCGTACGATTGAACCCTCATTCATGCAACTCAGTATCCAGTCGTACCACACAGCACCCAATCACACGACTCAACATCCATTCGTACGATTCAACCTTCATTCGTACAAATTAACTTCATTCGTACGAATGAACCTCTAT
>BJCN01339697.1:2934-17582 GCA_018326445.1 Flaveria brownii
ATACTGTAAATATATTTAATATCAGTATTGTATAAAAATCATATGATATGTAAACTTATATTTATGAATTGTGACTATTAGGACATTATTATTATATTAAATTAAAAATTATTTATTCAAAAGTAGTAACAAATTTGAAAAGTCTGATTTAATTGATATTTTATTTATATTCTTTAAAATGAAAATTAAAATTTAAGATTAAGTTTGAAAAGTTTGATATGATTGATTTTTGTTTAAAATAATATATTTACTATGGTGATAACATATGAACAAATTCTAGATAGACACCGTAGGAAGAGATGATGTGATGCTTAAATTAATTTTTTTATTAATATGAATATATTGTATAGATTGTTATTTAAATAAAATTTTTTATTAATATGAATATATTGTATAGATTGTTATTTAAATAAATTACATGAAGAGTCCATACGATTAAAAAGATTAAATTATACTCACACACCTTACCCATGAAATTTAACGCAACCATTTATTGGTCGTCTAGCAAATTAAAGAGCAAAATTCTTGATATATTAATAAATTATAATCTTAAAAGATCATTTAATCATATTTTCCATGCATCGTTACGTGTTGATCAAGCAAACTCCTCTAATGAAGCGAATCTACAGGAGTTCAAAATCGGCGACATCATCGCACTCAATAACCGCCTCAAAATCTTGTTGATATATATAGATGATGCATATCTCCATCAATCTCCATCGTAGAATATCAATTAAGCCCAAAAAATTTGATATACAGATACAGGTACTGATTGCAATTTTATCTCTTCTGTTGGTTTGTTTCTGTAGTTCAATTAGATAAAAAACTAACGGTTTTTCATGTTTCTAGGGTTTTATCAAGCGTTGTTCTGTTGAACGGAATCGAGATATGTTTGTTGATTTTCAGGGTTTATTGAATCAGGGCGCTTGTTTTTTATTTACGTTTTGTGAATGTAGATTGTATAGATATTGTACGGTTTTGACTGATTCAATTGATTTTGTGATTGTAGGGTTTGTTGAATTGTGAATCGGTTGATTAAGATGGCAAATACAGGTGGTGGTGCTGAGGCTCATGCTCGATTTAAACAGTATGAGTATAAAGCTAACTCTAGTCTTGTGTTGACGACTGATTCACGGTTGCGAGATAGCGGAGAGATAATCGGAGAGGCTGAGTCTTTGTATGGGAAGATAGATCCTAAAAGGTTTGGTGATCGTGCTTATAGAGAAAGACCAATGGAGTTGGAGGAAAAACTAATTAACAAATGTAAGAAGAAAAAGGAACGTGAACCATCGGTTTCTTTTTTTGAAGCAGGACGGAGCAAAAGGCGTCGTCGTCTTCAAGAAGAGGGTGTTCTTGCGTCTACAGAAGAAGGGGTTTACCAGCCAAAAACAGAAGAGACTCGAGCTGCATATGAGGCCATGCTTAGTGTGATCCAGCAGTAGTTGGGCGGTCAGCCTTTGAGCATTGTTAGTGGCTGATTTTGGCGGTGCTGAAGAACAATATGTTGAAGAATCATGAAAAGAAGAAGGATATCGAGAAGCTACTGATCCCTGTATCGAACCAGGTTTTTGATCAACTGGTTTCTATTGGGAGGGTTATAACGGATTTCCATGATGTAGGTGGTAACGGTGAAGATGCTCTTGATGATGATGTTGGTGTAGCTGTTGAGTTTGAAGAGAGTGAAGAGGATGATGAAAAGAGTGACTTTGATATTGTACAAGATGATGATGATGTGGAGGAGGAAGAAGATGATGTTTTGGATAGAGATGGGAATAAAGCTTTGCGAGTGGGTGGTGGTATGGGTGATGAAGATTCACAAGAAACTAACAAGGTTATGTCACTTAATGTACAGGATATTGATGCTTATTGGCTCCAGTGGAAGATCTCTCAGGCTTATGAACAGCAGATTGATCCACAGCAGAGCCAGAAGCTTGCTGAAGAGGTACTAAAGATTCTTGAAGAAGGTGATGACCTTGAAGTTGAAACTAAGCTACTGGTTCACCTTCAGTTTGATAAATTCAGCCTCATAAAGTACCTTTTAAGGAATCGTCTGAAGATTGTGTGGTGTACCCGTATAGCTAGAGCTGAAAACCAAGAACAGAGGAAACAAATTGAAGAAAAAATGATGGAACTAGGGCCTGATTTGGTTGCAATTTTGGAACAGTTGTATGCCACAAGAGCAACTGCAAAAGAAAGGCAGAACTTGGAGAAAAATGTAAGAGAAGAAGCAAGACGGTTAAAGGATGTAAGTGGCAGTGGATTAAGTGATCGGGATCAAAGGGAAATTGTTGCTCATGATGCTGAGGATGGTTGGTTTAATGGTCATCGACAGTTGCTTGATCTTGAGAGCATTTCATTTCACCAAGTTGGTCTTTTAATGGCAAATAAAAAGTGTGAGCTTCCCTTAGGCTCGTATAGGAACCACAATAAAGGATATGAAGAAGTTCACGTGCCTGCGAAGCACAAACCACTTGCTGCTGATGATAAGCTTGTGAGGATTTCAGACATGCCAACTTGGGCCCAAACGGCTTTTGAGGGAATGACTCAATTAAACAGGGTTCAGAGTAAAGTTTACGAGACTGCTTTCTTTAAAGCAGACAATATTTTACTGTGTGCTCCTACTGGAGCTGGGAAAACCAATGTTGCTATGCTCACCATTCTTCAACAGATCGGTTTGCATATGAATGAAGATGGCTCGTTTAACCACAGTGATTACAAGATAGTCTATGTGGCACCAATGAAAGCTCTAGTTGCTGAAGTGGTAGGGAATTTGTCTAATCGTTTGAAGCATTATGGTGTCACTGTGATGGAGTTGAGTGGGGACCAGTCCTTGACCAGACAACAGATTGAGGAAACACAAATCATTGTCACCACTCCAGAGAAATGGGATATTATAACTAGAAAATCAGGAGACCTTATTTACACTCAACTCGTAAAGCTTATTATTATTGATGAAATACATCTTTTGCATGATAATCGAGGACCTGTACTTGAAAGTATTGTTGCAAGGACTGTTAGACAAACTGAGACGACAAAGGAACATATTCGGTTAGTTGGGTTATCTGCCACACTTCCGAATTATGATGATGCGGCATTGTTTATACGAGTTGACATAAAGAAAGGTCTCTTTTATTTTGACAATAGTTACAGACCTTGCCCGCTTGCTCAGCAGTATATTGGAATCACAGTGAATAAGCCATTGCAGAGATTTCAGTTGATGAATGATATTTGTTACGAAAAGGTAATCAGTGTGGCAGGAAAACATCAGGTGCTTATATTTGTGCATTCAAGGAATGAGACAACAAAGACTGCAGGCGCAATTAGAGACACTGCTCTTGCTAATGACACGTTAGGGATCTTTTTAAAAGAAGATGGTGCAAGCCGTGAGATTCTTCATGAACATACCGAGATTGTGAAAAACAAAGATCTTAAGGATCTTTTGCCTTATGGTTTAGCAATTCATAATGCAGGAATGACTAGGGCTGATCGTCAACTTGTTGAGCTGTTATTTGCTAATGGGCACATCCAAGTACTGGTTTCAACTGCCACTCTGGCATGGGGTGTGAACTTGCCAGCTCACACTGTGATAATTAAAGGAACCCAAATTTACAATCCAGAAAAAGCAGCATGGACTGAACTTAGTCCACTGGATGTTATGCAGATGTTGGGTCGTGCAGGGAGACCTCAATTTGATACTTATGGTGAAGGAATCATTATAACTGGACACAGTGAGCTGCAATATTATCTTTCACTAATGAATCAACAGCTTCCAATTGAAAGTCAATTTGTTTCCAAGTTAGCTGATCAACTGAATGCAGAAATTGTTCTTGGAACCGTTCAAAATGCAAAAGAAGCTGTCAATTGGCTAAGTTACACTTACTTGTACATTCGTATGGTCCGGAATCCTACACTTTATGGTTTACCTTCTGATGCTTTGAAGAGAGATCCATTACTTGAGGCCAGGAGAGCTGATCTGGTAAGTTTTCAACTGTACCTTCTATGTTTTTCTTTTGGTCTGCCAATTACCGTGCACATTATTTGTGGCTTCCTTGCCAATGTTAAAAAAAATAGAAATTTTCTTTGGATGTTACATCAGAGCTAAAATTTCATCATCTTTTCAAAAACGATTTCAGGTTTTATAATAAGACTGTAGATTTAGTGCCTATTCATGATATGCCACAATTTAAACGTGCGTATATGGATTTAAGTGGACTTATAGTTTGGCCGGAAACAGTTTGTAGCTATATTTTTTTTCCTGATGTTGATTACTCTTTCTTGCAGGTCCATTCTGCTGCCACAATACTTGACAAAAACAACTTGGTGAAGTATGATAGAAAAAGTGGGTATTTTCAAGTGACTGATCTGGGTAGGATTGCAAGTTACTATTACATAACTCATGGAACGATTGCCACATACAATGAGCATTTAAAGCCTGCTATGAGTGATATTGAGCTATGTAGATTGTTTTCCCTCAGTGAGGAGTTCAAATATGTGACAGTAAGGCAAGATGAAAAAATGGAACTTGTAAAGCTTTTGGATCGTGTTCCTATTCCCATCAAGGATAGTTTAGAAGAATCCAGTGCAAAGATCAATGTCTTACTTCAAGCATATATTTCGCAGCTAAAGCTTGACGGACACTCTTTGACTTCTGACATGGTCTTCATAACTCAGGTTGGTATTATAATTTAATCTTCTAGATACTTTTTGACTTCCTATTTTTTGCATTTGTTTTTGTTCTTCTTAAATATACCAATGTACTTCACTTTTGTCAGGTTTTGGTCATATGTTATTTTAAAATAACACACCTGATTCGTTAAAAGATGTCGTGTTGTCATTATAAGGATTTTTTTAGAAGGTTTGGGTCTTTGTTTAAAAAAGCTTACGTGCGGCGCTAGAGGTGATATTAATATTGATTCAGAGGATGTAAAGCAAGGCTATCCCGTGAAGCAATTTGAGGCGCCGCTTCAAGCACCTCTTGTATAATGTGAAATTTTTGGTATGTTCTTTGCAGATCTTTTTCACTTCTTCGTATCTCTTCGACTTTTGCCTCTTGCTTCTACTCTCTTTTACTTATGATCAAAGATCTTTTACTTCTTCTCGTGCTCCTTGATTCTTATGTATGTGTTCACTTTAGAGTTATAAGAAAAGAGGCGTGGCAGAGCTTCTTGTATATGTCAATACTCTCACACACTCTTGCTCCCATGCTCCTTAATTCTTCTGTTTACTTTGGAATTGTGAAAAAAGAAATTAAGAAAAAAGAGAGGGAGAGCTTCTTTGTGCAGTTGGTTTTAGTGACTAGTTTGGGTCGTTATGTGGACTTGTCATTTAAGTTTTTGTGACTGCTTGTCATTTAAGTTTTTGTGACTCAAATGTACAGAAAGGATTTGACTAGAACAGGACAAAAGTGAATGTAACTTGGTATTTTATGCAAAAAAAACCTTTGGATTTTCCATAGCATATTTTTTATTACCTTTTGTGGTCAGATAGTATAGTTTTTTAATTAGATCTTGTTTATTTGTTTTGCAGAGTGCGGGACGTCTGATGCGTGCTCTTTTTGAGATCGTGTTGAAAAGAGGTTGGTCTCATTTAGCTGAGAAAGCTTTAAACTTGTGCAAAATGATAAACAGGAGGATGTGGAGTGCACAAACTCCTCTACGCCAATTTCATCGGATTAAAAATGACATATTAATGAAACTGGAGAAGAAAGATTTGGCATGGGAAAGATATTATGACCTTTCAACACAGGAGCTAGGGGAGATTGTTCGTGCGCCGAAGTTAGGGAGAACTATTTATAGGTGCATTCACCAGTTTCCAAAACTTAACCTTGTAGCACATGTTCAACCAATCACCCGAAGTGTCTTAAGAGTTGAACTTACTATCACTCCAGAATTTCAGTGGGAAGACAGGATTCATGGCTATGTTGAACCGTTTTGGGTGATTGTAGAAGATAATGATGGGGAATTCACTCTTCATAACGAATATTTCTTGCTGAAAAAACAGTATATCAATGAAGACCACACTTTGAAGTTCACTCTACCGATATACGATCCTTTGCCACCTCAGTACTATATTAAGGTTGTTTCAGACAGATGGATTGGTTCATTATCAGTTTTACCTGTTTCATTTCGTCACTTAATCTTACCTGAAAAGAATGTTGAGTATGAATCCACTACACAATTAGTGGATGAAGGTTGGTCTCCACCATACAATTAGTGGATGAAAGTTGTTCAAAAGCAAAAGCAAACCATAATTCACAGATGTTTAATAGTATTCTTTTGTAAACCACTATATCACAATCTCTCTATATAAGAGATTGATCTAGTATCTGTAAGGTATCCCTAAGCAATATAAACTTCCAGTTACCCCGTGGACGTAGGTCAGCTTAGACCGAACCACGTAAATCATCGTGTTTGTGTTTGTGTGTGTCTCGGTAACCTAACAAAGAACCCGCCACCAACTGAATTACTAGACTTGCAGCCCCTCCCTGTAACAGCTTTGAGAAACCCATTATATGAAGCCCTTTATCAAGAACTCAAATACTTTATTCCCGTTCAAACTCAAGTTTTTACTGTGCTGTACAACACTGATGATAATGTGTTAGTTGCTGCACCGCCTGGAAGTGGGAACACTATATGTGCTGAATTTTCTGTTTTAAGAAACCATCAGAAAGAGCATGAAAACATCATGCGTGCTGTGTATATTGCCCCTGTTGAAGCACTTGCTAAGGAGAGGTATAATGAATGGAAAAAGAAATTTGGAGACGGGCTCGGGTTAAGAGTTTGTGAGTTGACTGGGGAAACCACAACTGATCTAAAGTTACTTGAAAAAGGGCAGGTGATAATCAGCACTCCTAATAAGTGGGATGCGTTATCGCGTCATTGGAAACAACAAAAACTTGTTCAACACGTTAGTCTTTTTATTGTCGATGAGTTGCATCTGGTTGGAGGGCAAAATGGTCCTGTTTTGGAGGTTATTGTGTCCAGAATGAGGTACATTGCAAGTCAGGGTCATAATATACGGATAGTGGCGTTATCGACTTCACTGGCAAATGCTAAAGATCTGGGTGAATGGATGGGTGCTACATCCCACAGTATTTTCAACTTCCCACCTGTCAGTCGACCCGTTCCTCTCGAGCTTCACATCCAAGGCATATATATAGCTAACTTTGAAGCCCGTATGCAAGCAATGAGCAAACCGGCCTACACTGTTATTATGCAACAAGCTAAGAATAAAAAACCAGCAATTGTGTTTGTTCCTACAAGGAAGCACACTCGCCTGACAGCTGTTGATCTGATGTCATATTCGATTGCCGAAAGTAAATATCCTCGTGATACGAATATAGATAAGCCTCTGTTCTTACTTAAGTCTGTAAATGAGTTGGACCCGTTTATTGATCGAGTCCAGGAATCCATGTTGAAGGAGACTTTGAAATACGGGGTGGGGTATCTACATGAGGGTCTGACCGCCACTGACCAAGATATAGTTAAGACGCTGTTTGAAACGGATTGCATTCAAGTATGTGTAATTTGTGGTACTATGTGTTGGGGGCTCTCTCTTCGTGCACACTTGGTGGTTGTTATGGGAACACAATATTATGATGGTCGGGAGAAGGCTCACACTGATTATCCGGTCACTGATCTTCTTCAAATGATGGGCCGCACGAGCCGGCCACTTGTTGATAATTCTGGGAAATGTGTTATTTTTTGTCATGCGCCGCTTAAAGAATACTACAAAAAGTTCTTATTTGAAGGGTATCCTGTCGAAAGCCATTTGCATCATCACTTACATGATAATTTGAATGCTGAGGTGGTTGTTAAAATGATAGCAGCCAAACAAGATGCTGTTGATTATCTGACATGGACGTTTATGTACCGTAGACTCACCCAAAATCCTAACTACTACAATCTTCAAGGTGTAGGTGAAAGACATTTATCAGATTATCTGTCTGAGCTTGTGGAGAACACGTTGAGTGATTTGGAGTCGAGTAAATGTGTTTCAATTGATGATGATTTCCACATTTCACCTCATAATCTTGGCTTGATCGCATCATACTATTACATCAGTTACACAACAATCGAAAAGTTTAGTTCTGTGATTACTAGTAAGACAAAATTGAAGGGACTTTTGGAGATTTTATCTGCAGCATCTGAGTATGAGATGCTCCCTGTTCGACCTGGTGAAGAGGTTTTAATCCGAAAGTTGATCAATCATCAACGGTTTTCATTTGAAAACCCAAAATACGGGGACCCACATCTCAAGACTAATGCACTGCTACAGGCTCATTTTTCAAGACAGTTGGTTGGTGGGAATTTCGGCTTTGACCAGCAAGAAGTGCTTTTAACTGCTGGTAAGTTGGTTCAAGCTATGGTTGATGTTATTTCAAGCAACGGGTGGCTTAGTTTAACTCTTCTTGCAATAGAAGTTAGCCAAATGCTGACACAAGGAATGTGGGAACAAGACTCGGTTCTCCTGCAACTGCCTCATTTCACTAAAGAATTAGCCGAACGGTGCCAAGAAAACCCTGAAAGGAGTATCAAAACAGTTTTTGATTTGGTTGAAATGGAAGACGATGAAAGATGGGAGCTATTACAAATGCCAGATTCTCAGTTGATGGATATTGCAAAGTTCTGCAACCGTTTTCCTAATATTGATCTGTCATATGATGTGTTGGATAGTGATAATGTCAGGGCTGGGGAGGATTTTACTTTGGTGGTGACGCTTGAACGCGATCTTGAGGGTAGGACTGATGTGGGGCCCGTGGATGCCCCGAGATACCCAAAAGCTAAAGAAGAGGGATGGTGGCTTGTTGTTGGGGATACTGAAAGTGACCAGGTGCTTGCAAATAAGAGGGTTTTCTTGCAGAGGAAGGCAAGGGTGAAACTTGATAATATCACTGCTCCAAGTGAACCTGGGGAGAAAAGGTTCACCTTGTATTTCATGTGTGATTCTTACATGGGATGTGATCAGGAGTATAGCTTCACTGTTGATGTTAAATCAGCATCAAGGGATGATCTGTAAGTACTATGTTTTTGAAGCTTAAGTTACAAAATTGTTCATATGGTTATATGAGAATTATTGATTTTGTTTCCTAACATTGTTATTAACCTAGTGCAATTTTTTTTTTAAAATTGAGGTTCAGTAAGATTTTGGTTTATCCTCTTAATGACGTTTCCACATGAGTTTTAAGTGAATCCAGATGCCTCTTGCATGGGAGTGTTCATAAATCGTTAACGGTTGAATTGCCCAAAATTGAAGCAATCAGCCAGGTCAGTCGGTTTGACTGTTGGTTTGGTCCACAGCTCTCGGTTTGTTGAATTCTTTCATGAATCTTTCACATGTTGGAGCAGTTTCTCTAGAATTGATTTAGAAGAATGACCAACGATGAATGTTTAAAAGAAGACTCAAACATGTACAAAATTATAAGTATTTCTTAATTCATTTTTTTTATATACAGTGAAGATGTTTCTAATGTACGAACACAAATTTACATGTATCAATTCAAGAAAACTCGCGTCATGATGCATTTTTTTCAATAGTCATGCTAAAATTTCTACTGTAACATTATATTATATTATAAAACAGAATAGATTGCAAAAATCAAACGCTTCTTTGACTTCTCTTTAGGAAACTTCAACCTTTTAAGTTTAACTTACATTATAGTCTCCATACAAAAGTGTCACCAAAAAAAAATTGGCATTAAATATTTAAATTTAACTTCTAATCGTCAAGTCATGTTGCCCTTATCACCCATGATATGATGTTCAATGCCTGGAGGAGGATCAAGAACATCTTCATATTCATCATCATCATCATCATCATTCTCCATAGCAAGTTTTGCAAGAAAACCTGCACACTTGTTTCTTTCAGGAGTTACAAAACTAAGTGTGATTCCATTCTTCTTGATTAACTTCTGACAATCTAATATCTTTCCTCTCAATAAAGAACTTTTGCTGTACATATCAGGTGTCTCAAGAACATCAAAAACAGACAATGAATCAGTTTCAAGTGTCACATTCTGTAACCGTAGGTTATTGATTAGCTCAACTCCCTTAAACAATGCCCACAATTCAGCATCGATGCGCTTTTTACCGCTTGGAAGGTGACCCATAAAGCCTCTGATCCAGCAGCCATTTTCATCCCTCAAGATTCCACCATAGCCATTTTGGTTATCTTGGCTAACTCCACTTGTGTTCACTTTGTATGAACCTGCAATAAGTTAGTGTTTACACTTGATCATACGAACAGATAGTGGTTGTTAAACATCAAGATAATCAAATGTAATACCCATAGAAGAACCCATGTTTGGAATAAGATTGACAGATGATCAAATGATGAGAATATGAGATGCTTATAACATGAGAAGAGAGACTTTTCATTTCCATGTTTGTCCTTTCAGCTACCTAACAAGAGAGAGACATTTGGGAATAACTCATGGTCAATATGGTCTTTTCCAAGAAGTTATTCTTATGGCACTGCTGTTAACATTCCATACAAATTTTCATACATTCAACTCTCATCTTTATTTCTTCGCGTGGTGTTTGGATATGGGGTTGTCTGTCTGGATATATAGAGTGTAGGAATATTTGTTTCTTAGTCACAAATATCAACTTTCGTCGGCTCTCAATTAAACCAATTAAAGGCCGCCATGTAGCAGATGATTTTAAAAAAACTAAATCGCCCCCTACTCCCACTTTTGTTTTTACCAATTTTCTAAAAAAACATTACCAAAGTTTTTAAAAATTCTTATTCATGAAACTCTGAAATTCTTTTTCAAAAATTTCTACCATGCCTCAAGTAATGTCGAATAGGAGTAAACCAGACATGGAAGTTACTGAGGTTACATCAAGTTTTTCTTATTAATAGCTCAATCTTTGCTCATGCTAGAGATCATAGGTCTGTTATCACCTATCGCCAATCATGCACAAGGTTAGTCGATAATGGTGTGGGAGAAGCTCTACTTCGTTGTTCTACTGGTCATACTATAGTTTTCTATGCGTTTAAATATTAAACTAAAATATTGAAAATTAGACATATACCAGAACATCTATATTTAAAGCACAAGTATAACATTTAAGGATTTTTAAATATATTGTAACTACCAAAAATTACAAACACATTATTATTATATGTTAAAATTCCATGATTAAGACCTTTCGTGTTAAAATAAACATCCATTCAGATTTCAAACTAAAAACTGTCAAAAAGAGATAGGCCCTAAACAAATGGGCTAACATCATGGTTCAAAAGTAACCCACATAATTTAAAGGCCCAAGACTAAGCTCTTGAAGACTTGAAGTAATGAAGTCTTGATGTTCATTGACTTTGCTCTGTCACTGCATACCTGTTCACAAAATCCAAATACGCCTGCCAAATAACAACAAAATAACCACTTAATAAAAGTAAAAATTTGATAAATAATAATGTGTTAAATAAGATAATAAAGACTGTATTGTGAAAATATTAATTAAATTTATTAACAAAATTATTCAGCCTGTTAAAACATTTGAGAACACTTTGGCAGCTTTTGACCCGTATCGTTTTCAAGAAAGATATCAAAAGTATTTCAGTCTGGACACAAAATACAAGCAATAGCGAGCCAACTTTTAAGTAAACAGGCTGAAATTGCCACCTCTAGATCCTAGCGTAATAAGTAGTACCTGCAGTATTCCTACAGCAGCAAATTTGTCACTAGTTGTTTTTGCTTCTACCGGGTTCAAATTCAATGGCTTCAACAACAACTCCACGTTCTGTTACCAACTTAACCACATCAAGAATTGTCTTGCCATAGTTACAACTTGCGAGAAGATATCATGTATAACCAAAAATATCACATATAGAATAAATTGATTAATTCAATTACATTACATTATGGAACAAAGCTACAACATAGGGTTGTGTATATATTGGGATCTTAGGAAGTTAATATATGAAAATTATGTATTTGCTTACTGTGCATTGAGACAATGGGTGAGAAGTTTCTAGTGTCCGGATAGTAGCGAACTGCTTATTTTAGTGTCTGTTTGGTGTCAAACTGCCTAATCTGATTCTGATTATTTTAACTCTCAATTCCAAAATTAGAAAATTGAAATATACTTTGAATAGCTGTTATCTGATTATTGTGTTTTAATAAAGCATAAAATCGTTTCAATAAGCAATCCAAAACGCCCCCTTAATTAGTCAGGATATATTTTACTTCTCTAATCACAAAATTTATTGTCTAGAATCTTCAAAACATATTGAAGATGGGTTTTCTAATCACACAATTTATTGGCTTCTCTAATGTGATGACAGATATAGATCAAGAAAGTGCACACACCTTTGTTGTGTAGCACTCATTCCATAAAGTGTATCTCACGTCGTCAAGTTTCCCTGTCTTAGAAAGGTCATCTACAAATCCTTTCACATGGATAGCCTGACAAAAATTAAGAAATAAGATCATGAATTACAAACTAAATAAATGTGAAAAGTGATATTACAATATAAAATAGAAACTTGCATTTTGGCTGTTCTTTTGCATGTTTTCATATGGGTAACCCACAACAAAGGCTGACAAAGAGAGTTTTGATATCTGCACACACAAGAAGAAAATCAACCTACGGTAGGTAGAAAACATATCGGTTGTCTTAAAACAGGAGCAAAAATACAGAAAAATTACATGGAAAAGAGTAATTTGTGCTCAGCCCAAGGAAAAAGTAGGAGTTTTAGAACTAACCAGATGTTGAAAATCAAGAGCCATCAAACCAATATTGTTTTTCTTCCTAACTAGAACACTGCAGCATACGAAACAACCAATATTATCGCACGCATACCACAAAATAATGACACTGCAACAATACAAAAAGGAAGGGCCAACATAGGAACTATTTATGCAATTCTATCCCAAAACATTCCTAAAAGATAAAAAAAAATAATAGTTTCAACTTTGAACTAGTTTTCTAATTGGCTGATTGCTGATAACAAGATGCCAACTAACTTTAAATCTCAGGTAGGTAAAAACCACACATATTCTACTGATAATTGTACACTTGCAACAGGTTCAAACCTTAACGGTGAAGCAACTTTGTTGTCAAAATCTGAAACAGCCAGACCAACATATTTATCACCAACATCCAACCCAAGAAATCGCCCGCGATCCACAGCGCGCAGCTTCAGCAAGTCCTGGTACAAGTTGATTGGCTTCACAAACTTCATCTATCAATCCAATATTCAAAGATTAGTGATTTACATGCAGTCTTTCCAATACATTATGTTTCAAATTCACACTTCCTTAAAAATTAATTTAATTTGTTAAAATATTTCAGAATACAAGACAATACACATATTGTTTACATATTAAGTAGCACAAAAGATGCAAGCTTTTCACATATCTAATCAAAGATTGGAATTTTATTATAATAAAGATTGTTTATTACAAAAGTGACTCTCAAAGATTAGCTTACCTCGTCAAATTAAAGAAACTAAACAAAGAAATTTCTTAAGGTAGATGGGAAATTGGTGGCGAAGATCAAATCAGAATCCGACCCACGATCAATTGAAGTCGAAAGATCAAATTGGGGGGTCAGGCATTTCTACAAACAGTTGGTGGGCAGCAGCTAAAACAAGACGCATATGTTGCCGAACATGATGACAGCATGATGAGAGCTAAAAGTCTAAAAGAGAAATCAGCAATATCTAACATTGAAGCATTTGCTAGCTGCTAAACAAATTTTCTTTGTGGTTTTTGTGGGAAACCAACCCGACTGACAAAGAGCTCTCAATCAGTCAATTTTATATTAGCCCTAAATCGTATGTTCTTTTTGTAAAACTAATATTCACCTCCTTAAACTATTAAAAATTATTGTAAAAAGATAATTTCCTCTTTTTTAAAAGAGCAAAATTCATTTGTTATCTTTATGATTTTGAGCGTTTTATATATTTCAGTTTAAAAGTAAATCTTTTATCAAATCATATTCGGTGATTTTATTTTTGTAATGATTTTAATATTTAGTATCAACTCTGTTAATTTTTATTGTTAAATGTAAATGTATTTTGGTCATTTAACATATAGGGATTAAATTTGTAAATTATTATAAAGGGTAGTTTTTGCAATATACATAAAGCAATTATATTATTTTAAATATATATATACTAAAAACCAAAACATAATATCTAGAAACCCTAGTATCATCATTGTCGCTACACCATCACCAGACAGTCACAATTGTCGGACAACCACCATCGTCGCCGTCTTCTTCCTCATCTTCGTCGTCTCTGGTCAATCGCTAGATACGCATCGAACCCCTTCCCTTCCCCGTTCTTCTTCAAACTAATCATCTGGCAACCCATTACTGCTGCAGATAGCCACCCTCGTCGTTATCTTCTTACTCATCATTATCGTGTCTAGTCAATCACTACACCCCCCATTCTCCTCCCCCTTCCTCCCTGTCTTCAAACTAGAGTTGGCAAAATGGGTGGGTTGAATTGGGTTGGTTGTTAGGTTAGGATGGATTTGGGTCAGGATGGGTTTTGGTTAGGATGTGTCATTTAGAAAAAAAAGGTCAGGATGGGTTTGGGTCAATATGGGTTTGGATCAGGATGAGTTCGGATCAGGATGGATCATTTTTAAAAAAGTCAACACTATTTTACTAGTATTCTACAATCCAACAACA
>BJCN01339700.1:11838-24180 GCA_018326445.1 Flaveria brownii
TTTCAGTTGACAGGTAATTGGTGTTGAGGGTGGCACGCGGGTGAAGCTACTCGGCAGGACCAGACTGGCAAGCTATTCATGCTTAATGATTTTGTTGTATTGTAATGCAACTAATTGATTATTTTGTAACCCTAACTTATAACGATGTATTAATTTGCAACATTAATTATAAGCATGAATGGTTTTTGTTAACCTAATTCTGCTGCATCGTTTTATGAAATATGTATTGTTTTATATAATAATGTTGTAATTGTCCAACTGTGATGTCTCCGAAAACGAGGGCTTACAATATTCTTATAGTTTCAAGTCTTGCTGCAGGAGCAAAAACATTTGTCTTGTCAAATCATCTGTGATCACAAGACAGTATGAAGTTACTAAACTCATTACACTTGTGGGGCCGAAGAGATCCATGTGTAATAAGTGAAGGGGAGTAGTGATAGAGTTCATTTCCTTCGGCTTTTGTGATACTTTGTGTTGCTTTCCTTTCATACATACAACACAATGATTATCACTTGTAAACTCTATTCTATTAACATTGCAGCTAACAAATCATTTTTAATCAGTTTATTCATGTTCTTAAAGTTTACATGGCACATTCTTTTATGCCAAAGGAAAGACTAATTATTATTTGCATTGGATAAAAAGCAACAAACTTATCCAGAAGGGGAGGTTTCTTGCAAATCCATATTATGCATGTTCCTTTTTCTGGGGGCAATGAGCAAAATATGCTTTTGAGGATTGATCAGACCAGATTTGAGAACAATGCACCCATGCTCAGTAAAGAGTATATTATGTCTCTGGTCACAAAATTAAGATACACTCAAAATATTATACTCAAGCTCCTCAATAAAGTTTACCTTTTCAATACTAAGCTTATCATTTATGATCCTGCCCCTTCTAGTAATGTAACATGCTGATTCACCTCCAAAAGCAATTGGCCCCTTTATCAATTTTCTTAAAGTTTTGAATCAAAGAGAAATTGCAGTCATGTGCCTGGAACAACCATATAAATGATCCATACAATTCTTATGGTATTCAGTTGTTCCTGCACATGAAAAGAGATGATTAGTTACATTTGAAAACCCAAGCCTTACTGGTATTGGGCTTATCAACATGAACTGAAGATAATTCTATAGTCATTGATCCTATATGCAAGCTTATGGGATCCTTGGCTGTTGATGAAAAACTTCAGTCACATGACCTTCCTTCATCCTTCACACCATGTTTGGAATATTAGACTTGACTTTCAAAAACTTCGAAAGTTTTTATGACTTTGGAGGTTTTAAAGACTGAACCTTCGGAAGATTTTGCATTCACTGCAGCAGACTTCAGTGCTTCGGAAGCATTTCTTTCTTTCGAGACCAATTTTTCTTTCGAAAATAGTTTCCCACCTATCTTTTTCTGGGTCACCTTGATGCTTCCGAAGAAAAATGATTTTTCTTCCAAAGCTGTTTTCTTCTTCTTATTTTCATAAGTAATCTTCTTGTTCATGTGGATGGTACTTTTAGGATCATAAATGCAATCCTTAACATAATGAGTTGCACCACCATAAATGATACATTCCATGTGCTTTCTTCAGAAGATTTGACACTTAGTTATTTTCTTTGTTCATTGTCAAATATTCCGAAGTTCTTCCTTATACTTCAGTGCATGCTAAGAGATCTTTGGTTAGCATCAGCCTTTAAAATAAACCTCTTGATCTTATAGTCTTTTTCTATACTTGATTTTCATTCCATTTTTAATCTAATTATCACTTCCTTCAAACGCACTCTCACCACTGGAGCTACCAACAAAATGGGTAAAGTATTTTCCTTTTAGTTTGTCTAATAGGGTTGTGACCTAATCTAGATTAGTAGAAACCTAGACATGATAATGAACTTTCCAATGAGATCTCCGAAGTATATCCAACTATCAAGATCGGTTTCTTATCTTGGATTTCTCTAGAGACAATGAGATGGTCAGAGCTAGGGAAATGTATGAGTATACTAGCAATTTTGATAAAAAAAAAGTTCAACAAATTTGAATATAAACATTGTGATTTCGGTTCGCGCGTTATGTGAAATGACGAACGGTTCTTGCTATGTTAGTTTAATTCTACTGAACTGTTTATTTACTGTTTTTTTGTGTTGATTGTTTTGAGTATAGTTTGGGTTTTATGTTGTAGTAATGGACAAGCTAGAATCTTTAGTTAGGTTTGTAGAGTTGGACCAGGACTCTCACCTAATGAACCAGGTTGTTTTGGACTAAATGGCTTATGTGTTGGGCTGTTTGGGTCCAAAGCTGATTGTGTTGAGTCACCAAAATCATCCAGAGGGCCGCTATTATCATTTCCTGGGCTGCCAAAGACAGTTGAGTCACTTGTTGTAGAAAGTGACCGAGGTTTGGGCTAAATCAAACACAACTTTGTGTCTATTGATTTCATCTGTAAATTCGGCCCAATTTCCATCTTCTTCAGACTTGCCTGACTAGTTCCACAACTTTACTTCTTCAAATTTCATGTCTTGACTAACTACAATCCTTTTGCTTTGTGGGTTGTAAAGTCTCCAGGCTTTACTTTTAAGCTCACTTCCAAGATACACCATAGGTTCACTTGGGTTATCTAGTTTTGTGAAATTTACTAATGAAACCTTAATATGAGTTGTGCACCTGAACACCCTTAATCAGTTTAGTTTTGGCTTTTGTTTCTTTAAGGCTTCATATGGAGTCTTTCCTTCAACAACTTTATTTGGGGTTCAGTTTAGAATGTACACAACGTGTCGTACACCCTCACCCCACATCCATCTTGTCATCATCATATTTTTCATCATTGGCCTCATGGCTCCAAGGATTGTTTGATTCCTGCTTTCCACAACTGTTTTGTTCCTATGTATACAATCAGTTCTCAATGCAATTTGAAGATTTACCTTGGAAATTCAAATATTTTTCTTTTAACCTTGATTAGTGTTACTCTCGTTCTTTCATATAGATGCAAGATGCAAGATGCCATTTTGTATGATTATTTTGCATCCTCCCTCATTAAAGTGACCAAGACTTAAAATGTTATTACATAAATATGGAATGTAATAGACATTTATAGTAAGATTTTTGTCTCTATCATTGTATTGCAAAAGGATTGAACCTTTGCCTTTGATGGCGACTGCCGACCCATCTCCAAATATGACCTGACTTGTTTTTTCATCCAACTCGCTAAACAATTCAAGATTTCCAGTCATGTGATTACTTGCTTTGTATCCAAGTACCATGTACCGACTTTAATTTTATCTTAATCATAAACATCCGGAAAAGCCTTTTCTTTATTTAGTAATACCATGTCCGTTAACACCATCAAACCAATCATCATCTTCTTTTGCCAAATTTACTTCATCTTTGGTTCTTCTCGGGGCTCTACAGTCAGCTACAATTATGGCACCTTTTTCTTGTTTACCCGCTTCATTTCCTCCAAGGTTAGTTTTGTAAAACTGTTTGAAGGAGTTTTCCCTCCTCGTCCACGATAGGTAGACCTGCCTCGGCCTAACCACAGCCTCGGTAATCTGATGAGCTTGAGCCCGGTCCCCTTCCAACCTATTTTTTGTTTCTTTAGCCATTAGGTTCTTCTAAGCAAAAGCTTATCAGAGTTGGTTTTGCTCTGAACACAGGGACTAACCCGCTCTTCAAATGCCTTGAGACGCTTGATAGCTTCTTCAAATGGCATGGTCTTTAAATCTGAACATTGCTTAATCGAAGCAATAATTGTTAGCAACCCATGATGCTTCTAAGTCGTTTTGAATTGGTCGGTGCCCATTGATGAATCATCAATCCATTCGACTATCACGTCAACCGAGAAGACGGACTTGCTAGTTTTGTATCTTAAAATCATGTTCTCCTTCATGCTCAACAACTCAAACTCTCGATTCAAAGTTTGAATCCGAGCCTTTTGTACCCGGTCGACTCAAAGGTTTTGTATCTTAAGAGCATCCCAGACCTCATTAGCCTCATTATGATTAGCGTCCTGTAACAGGATCTATGCTGGTAACGTTTGGAATATAAAGGCCCTTGCCTTTCTGAATTTTTACATCCACCTTGGTGTTACCCGGTGCTTCTATGGCATGTCCAACATGTGTAGTTTGATGCAGTAAGCACATGACTTGATACGAAATTTAGCCACCCTCTTTATCCCCCAGCAGTGTTGTTTTGGTGGTTGTTACCATCATTATCGCCCATGGTTGTAAACAACTGTGCTCAACCTTCTTTAAGGTTGCTAGTTGTTGATGAAGTGGTCGACTCTTTCAACCTGAGATGGATGTGGCTGATCGAACCTTTTGGTCTTCTGATACCAAATGTTAGAAAAACTTATGACGTATACCAACTTTCAAGGCAATCGACACAATTTATTGAGAAGACAAGATGAGAATTGGTGCATCATTCTTATTATTCTAGCCTCTATTTATAAGGTCAAGTATAAACTTACAAAAAACGGAAAGAAATCAATCATAGCCTATTTTCACCAATGAGATTCTTGATTGCTTTAATCCTGGAAATTTACCAATATTGATGCTATTTAACATCATATTATCATAAAGTTTTGTTTCATCACCACCCAGCACTTGAATTGATGCTATTTCACATCATATTATCATAAAGTTTTGTTTCAGCACCACCCAGCAGTTCAGAAGTTCTGAAGTTTACTTTGATCAAAATTCAATACTCTCATCAGATTGGATGGAACCAACATAAAAATATCAATAATATCTAGGCTAAATTTTCATGATAACCGGAAAAAATAATGCTAAATGCCATTTTTCAAATGTGCAAGATCATAATATAGATGAACTACCACTCAAAGAAAACCTACTTTACTCACCATCACATCAGTAAGAGCTTCAACACCAACATATTGCCACCAAGAATCAAGAGAACCAGGCAGAAAATCTGAAGTGCTTTATGATCCGAGATCTAGGACTGCTCCCAGTGACACAGAAAAGGACAACTTGAACCTAATTAAATGTGGTTTGCGTTAAGCAATGTCTAAAGTCCAAACTGCCAACAGTACAAACAGTAACTCCAGTAATACCAAACATATTATCAAGTCCAGGTTTTACTAACACAAGAATAAATCAAATCAAATTAATCAAAGTTTACATCACACATGCCTGTCCGTCACCTTATAATCACGAAAAGAATATTATAAATATAAATAAGAACGACCCCAAAAAAACCAACTTTTCCGCTTTGCACTTCATTGCTATATGAATCATTCAATTTCAGAAAGAAAAAAAAGAGAGCAAAAAACAAGATTTTCCTGCCAGCATGAACTTCCATTCTATACTTTTGATAGATGTTCCACAAACCATGAAATATAGCAAGGTGTGCATGAGTTGTGCAGGCAGAGTAGAGTGTGTACACATATACGTTTCTGAAGCCAGACAAGCCCCACTGGTTTGATCATCTACAAAGTGTTTTGTTGCACATGGATTCTACCGCCCGGTTTTTGCACGCTTCATTCCACTGCTGGTGTTGAATGGTGATACGCTGCCGCTTGGTCCAGGACTTTCTTCTCTGAAATTTGAGTTCAGCATTGCGAGCTCGCGCAATTGCTGTCTTTTAATATAATCTTGAGACTCATCCTGCTTATTCATGAGATGTATAAGCATGAGCAAAGTATGCAAATAACTGCAAATAGATAAACGATAAACAAATGCACAAAATAGCAATGTATGTGTCATCTTTAAAATAACTAAGCAAAATTCCACATAATCAGTTGTCTTTCCATGATTATCAGCTTACAAGTTGCACTAAGAAATGAAGGTAGTTGTTTTGTGCAAAAAACAAATGTGTTTTTATAAACGGTACATATCCAAAAGACGTCACGAATCTAAGCAGTTCGCCCAGATTGAAATATGTTCGAGTTAAATCAATTCAAATTCAATGAAAAATTCCAAACTCTGTAGGTTTTGATAGCCAAACTAAATGCAGAAAGTACACACACTAAAAAAATATATTGGCTTTTTGGAAGGAAAAGAAACACCCTCTCCACTACACATTTGTCTCAATAGACTTCAACCCTTAACCACTTAGGTTGCCGAACAACATAGTTAGTTAATCCTTGAACACTGCTAAGCCAAAGATCTATTTGTATATAAATATATAGGAGTCGAATCATGTTGGGTTGGCAGGTTCATTTGATGAACCGAAGCACAACCAATAAATTAAACCATGTGAAGAACATCAACCTAACTCAACAGACAAAATTCTTGTAACCCAAACTGGCCCTTGTGGCTCTTTTATCTAAATGAGTCAACCAGGATGACAGGTTGTATATGAGATCAAGTTGTAAGTGGGTAAAACAAGTTAAACAAGTTGATGGGTCACAATACATAGGTGAGAGGGGTTGGTGGGTGCCACTTACAAAATATGTGTATATATATTTATATAATTTAGAACGGGCCACACAGTTTAATTAAATGTGGTAAGCAAGTCAACACAAACGCGGCACTTGTAAGTTCAAAATGAACAGGTTAAACAATTCAACCCATATAAAACCTGATCATTAAAACCGGTTAGACATGACAACCCAAACTTGATTATCTTGGTCCTATTTTGACTCATGTGGCATTTAAGGGGTGAACTTGGGAATTCTTTAAGGTCAAAAACACTAGTTTGAGATCCACATATGACAGGATATATAAGTTGTAAAAAAACATTCTATTAATCAAGAACTAACCAATAAACATGTATTATATATATTGATGTTAATTTTGCAGAGCTCAGAGTCCTTCTGAAGCTAAAGTTTGTTTTGTTTGTGAAATCGAAAATCAAAGTTTGTTTTACAGAATTTAAAGCCTGTTTTTGGTATAAGTTCCATGCACAACAACACATCTCGTAAACAAAGCAGGTAAGATGTTCCACATACATGACATGATAAGAAAATAAAGTGTTACGTCAAATTTTGCATAAGACACCAAAAACTAAAAAAGATAAAATAGAAAACAATAAGCCATTGGTGCCCGTACTCGGTATTCACCCAAACTGCAGAAACAACCCTACTGAAAGGCACAATTCTACTTGTCGATATTTTGGATTGCGTTATAACAATCTGAAATCATCACACTCAATTTTTAATGTTTAGAAACATAATTATGAAGGGGTGAAATCTTTTGTTTTGGATGATCAGCTTCGTAAGAGCAAAAAGGATTAGCTACTTATACTTTCCTATAACATAATCCAAGAGGCTCTTTCTTACTTTACAAAATCTCTCCCTTACTATTCAATAAATGTCTCCCTCGGTTTTTATCTATTAACTCTTTAAATAACCAAAATGTGCAATTGCGCAAAAACACTAACATCTTATTACTTATTTACCTTTCAAAAACATGAATATATACTAACATTGGCTTCTATAGCAGATTTTTTTTTCCAAAATACACATCTTAAAAGAAACTGACACGTTCACTTTTGGGGTGACTAAAAAAAAAAAAGAGAGAGAAGAAAAGGGTTCCTTCTTTGAAAGGCTTAGTTCCCAATTATATAATCAACAAAATGTAAAATTTTAAAGCAAATCACATGTTTGCCCAGGGTATCTGACCTCTAGTCTAAGATTTGTATTAAACCGCATGTAAAGTAAAAAAAAATCCTACGTAAGGGTAGCAAAAAAACAATACCACAGGTTTAAGTAGTTCTTCAATTATTTCTTGTGCCTGCCTCAGCCTAATATCAACAACACTTGGTGGTAAATCTGCCTCAATCAATATGTGGAGGGACTCATTTAAATGTTCATAGCCTGGTCTTCCCCTTAGCTTCTCTTCCTTCAAATTTAAAAATCATACATAAACAAACATTACTTTCAAGAAACACATTTCAATATAAATGCAATAAAACCTCAATGGTGTAAATACCTGCTCGGGATCCTTGATCGACCCTTTTCCTCTTATATAAACCCGACAACCTGTTGTGCCCTCTACCCGCTTTAGCGAATTGCCTCTAGGGCCAAGAAGCCTTCCAACAAAGTTAAACTAATATTCAAAGAGATAAATATAGAACTCAGAAGATTGATGCAGTTGAAATAAAAGAATGTAAAACTAAAGAAAACATACATTTGGATAAGTATCAACTGGTATATCCAATCGCAAAATTTTCTTAACCGTATATGCACTTGGACTTGCTGGAGCTCCTTGCCAGTCCATTGTCGCTCCTGGTGGCCCACTTAACCTCTGTCATGAAATGCAAGACCTTTAGTAAAACTTTTTAGAAGAGGGACAGAACCCGAAACATATATTAGAGAACGAATAAAACAATATAAATCGAAGTATCTGGTCCTTCCCAAGAAAAAAAATGCAAAACTCTTCGGAAATCGAGGATAATCAAACCCTGAATTTCTTTTTAAAAACTGATTATGCTTTTTATTATCTAATTAATTAGGCCTATTAGTTTAAAATAATCTGTTTTATACTAAGTGCAGCAAAACTTATTATCAAGAGATAAAACCTAATGACTCTTTTAACGTACTTTGAGAAGCTTTAACTATCACTTCAGAGTATGCATCTCCCCTTCTCAACAAAGCATATTTGGTTATATTTATGAATGAACTGTTTTAGTAATTAGAATTTTAAACACTCAAATAGTTGTTTATCTCACAATTATTACTTCAAATAACATACGCATATCCAAACACTATTTCGTACAGCTATTTTATCGCAGCTAATTATCTGATTCAACTATTCCAAATCACATAATTGCTTTCAAAATGCATACCTCAGCATTCAAACGGTCATATATAGCTGCAAATTGAACAAACAAAGGTTTTACCAACCTATTTACCAATATTTAAAGAATTTCATTCTAGCAAAACCTTCATTCCAAAGCTGCAAATTGAACAAACAAACTTAAAAAACTTACAATTAAATAAACAGGGGTGTGGTGTAATGTTTATTGTGTCTATGAAACATCTGCTCGAACATCCAAAACTTATATTATCATACTAACCATGGACTTCAATATCACATCTATAACCAACCACTATCCTTCGACAGGCTTAAAAAAAATTAACCTTACTATAAACTACAAAGGAGGAAAGTTACATAAAAGAAAAGTCCACTACATATAGGAAAACACCTGCTATACTGTGTACCAAACTAAAAGTTCACTAAATTTAGAAATGTTGCTGTTGAGGTTGAAGATATGAAGATGTAACAAACATATTTACCTTCCATAAAGTCTATTGTGCAAGTACTACAGCCACGAAAATAAGAAGTATAAACTAAAAGAATTTTTCAGAAAGCAATCCCATGGTGCATGTTTTTCAAAATGATACTGTGATAGTAGCAAAAAATAAATTTAGCCTAAATGAGAGGTTAGACTAGCAGCAAGCAGCCTTAGAGCACAAATGTTTAAAGATAAATCATTCTAAAATTAAGTATATTTACTGTAACTTTAGTAATGCAAACAACGACAACATTCAAAAAATATTGAAGGCCTAGTGGCCCCATAGACAGCCAAGTTTCAAGTATTTAAGATCGTTTGTCCAAAAAATAGGAACTATACTATGATGTAACCCACTGCATTCAGGAAGGTTGGTGCAAATAAAAAGCAATCACAAGAGTATGGTGAAACAAGCAGTTTTTAACAAAATTGAAGGGAAATTTTATACGAACGAAGTGAAACTGCTATGAGGAACTGACTGTTGGGCTTTAAGAATACACAATGAAAGCTGGAGGTAGCCGTGATGAAGATGTTGAAATGCATGTGTGAGCAGACAAGGATAACTAAATAAGAAATGAAGTTAATCTGGAAAAAAAACTGAAGGAGACATGCATAGATGAGACAAATGACGATTTTGGCCATGAAAACCTCACAATGGCGTGAACGAAAAGTTGAGGTAGACCAGCAGACCAATGCTACCATGAAAGAAGTAGATTAGGCAGGATTTCCTACAATTGCATCTTTCCGAAGAAATGATCAGAGATGGAAGTTTTTAGAGACATTGGGATCAAGATAATGAACTTTTAGGGAATGTATGAATCTGTTTAGACTTGTCTTATGCACCTTGAAGAAATTGGTAAGGTTGCTACTTTGTGATCTTAAGGTCATGGGTTCAAGCCGTAGAAATAGCCTCAAGCACAAAATGTAGGGTAAGGCTGCTACATCAAATCGCCATGCGATCCGGCCCTTAGGGTCTTAACGATGCCTTACCCTTAGCTTCGCCTTATTGGTTGTCTTGACATATAAGATTTCTTTAGGGCCTTAGTGCTACTTTTCCTATCTCTTTGCTTTTTTGCTTGTTATTACTATAGTTTATTCACCGAAGTACGCTGACTACTATCATTATTAGTACTTTTGTATGGTTGTTGATTTCATCCTCTTAGCCCCATCTTGTGTTATGTGGACTACTATAATGTACACATCAAATGGTTTTTAGTATCAAGGGTGTTAATGGGAGTAAGTCATTCCACCTTCCCTAGACCGTATTGAATTTTAATGGGTACGTTTGGTTGCTTGTAAATTGAAGAAACTTATCATTAGGCAAAAAGAGTAAAATATATTAAAAACCTATTATTTGGAAGTTACTTGCCCTAAAAGTTAAAATTTAGCTAATATATTTGTGATGACAAAATGGGCAGGTCAAGTAATCAAGGAAACATATTTAAATTAAAGTAGTGATGCTTCTCTAGACAGCAAAACACGTTATGCTGATCAAAAACACCATTTATTGAAAATCTTTTGCACATTTTAGAGATAACTAGTTTGCAAAATATGATTACAATGTAATATAATTTCAATAATTTATTATCAAATAAATACCAGAACCATGTCTTTCAACCCATTTCATTTTTCACTACTTTTCCACTTAAACCCATATTAATTCTTAAAAATAAAACATAACCATATCAAGTCATTTGTAACCAAGGATGTTGAAATTGTCACAACTCACCACAACATTACATTAACAAATTTACAAGAATCCTTTCATCAAAACCACCAAATTTCCTAAACATTCCAAAACAAAGTCGCTAAGTAACTTTATCTAGAATGTTCTTGTAAAAGAGAAAAAAATAAACCAAGTACAAGAAATATATGCTAGACATTTGGAATATACATAAATTACTCTAAAAAAGGTGAGATGTACCTCTGGTGGAAGACCATTCCAACCACTAATTCTAGTCCCAGGAATATTTGACATAAGATTAGAGGATGCCATGGGGCTTGGACTTCTATGGCGCAGTCTGTCCAGCTCATTAAACCCTGGATTCTGCAGCGTACTCGAGACCCTCAAGATCTCTAAAAACAACATTGATTACACATGATTTACTAAATTGTATAAAATGATCAACCATCAGAAATAATCTATTGGCAACATAATCAACACCTAGAAAACTGGTGTTACCAACATTAAATATTACATGCTTCGTTACATGTTGGAGATGTAACAAACAAATGTGTTGAAAAGAAATAGGATCAATTAAGAGAATACTAAGTCACTTAAAATTATCAATTTGATGCTAACTGCAACAAATTGATTAACAAAGGGAAGAGTGCAAGTACTTAAATACCTCCATCATCTATTTAGTCTTTACTTAAAAAAAAAAATAGAACCACAATTCACTCAAATCCATCAAAAGTTATTACATCAACTTCAAGCAACAATATCACATCCAAACACCACATCAATCATATTTTATTATGGTTGATTATCTGATTTTTACTATTTAGTATAAATTTTATAATACAATCATTCTCTTAAAAACAATTAAACAAACATCTAGGCTAGCACAGTGAGCAAGCATAGCTTTCAGTTGCCATCACAACTTCAACATCAAACAACCATACCACCAGAAAATGCAATACATTCAATCATGAAATAAATAATACCTCAGTTCCAATATGATTGTCACTCTAAAACATAACATTGACATAATGTTAGTTATTTGGCGAATCTACTGGCAATCAAGTATTGTGTTTACTCAAACAACATTAATCTATCATTATCCATCTATGAAAGGAGTCCAAAGACAAAGAATTTACAACAGGTATAATGCAATAAAAAAACTGTAAAATGACAAAAAAATCCACAGTAGTCGATGAAGAACAAAACCTCCATTATTGGTCCAAAAGGGATCTACATCAAACAACCAAATATTCTGAACAATATTCTTCGTCAAAGCAAGAACTCAAAACCAATAACATCGATAAATAAAGATCCAAAGAAACGAACCTTGATTCAACAATCTGCTGCATATGGGAAGAACTTGCATAAAAGGCTGGAGCTTTTGATGTTCCTCCAGCAATTCAGCCAAGTACTGACTGCAAGAAGCAACAAAAACACAATCAAAACAAAACCCAGATAGATCAAAAGCAAACAAGTAACAAGAA